>VDFB02270651.1:98733476-98749385 GCA_007258455.2 Sequoia sempervirens | reverse complement strand
TCGTCATCTCATGGCTAAGACATAGTTACAAGGTGTTACTACTGATAGGGATAGTCTGAGAGTAGAGCATAACAGTATACGAGCTAAGAGAGATTAGCTATTACATATGTCAACATATTATCAGACCATGTATGATTTTACTAGTCCTATGGATGCTCAATGTACACAGTTCGGAGAGCCTAGTGTTGCAGGAGGTGGAGGTGGTGTTGAGTCAAGCGGGCATTCTGTTAGACAGCCAAATCTAAATGGTGGTCTGCAACTTGATCCATAGAGTTCTCTCCTTTCTGCTAGGAAGTGTTATATTTGTACTTGATCTTCATGTTGTTTATTGCTCAGAGACATATTGTAGACATGATTTTTGTATATATATATTCATCATCCCAATCGAGGCCTCATATATATATGTATTATTTTGTATTATCCTATCACACTTGTTTCACTAATGATGATGTACTATGAAATTCTCCCTTTTTTTATGATGATGCATATGAGATATACCTTCTTCAATTTAGATCATTATGTGTTTATGTGATGATAATGGATGACTATGCATGATGATGTATGTTTATATATGTTTTTGTACTTTTCTGATGTATGCATATAACATGGATGGATGGATCATATATTGTATCATATGATTTTTATTATATGGATGATCTATATATCATTTTGATACATGATGTTTATGTGGTGTTGATATATGATGGAAATATGTCTTATGCATGATACATGATGTTTTCACTACTTTATTATCATCATAATATGTATTGACGACATTGTGGATAAAGGATGGATATGGTACTAATAATATTGTTATGTAGGATGGATGTTAGAAGAAATAGTTGATGATGGATAGAAATTTGATGTTGTTAGTAGTTGATAATGTTTCTTTCGCTTTGCTTGGAAGCTTTACAGTTTTGAACAATCCTGTGTTATGTACCAAATAGATATGATGCACCAGGGTATTAATGACCAAGGTGACTTTGTATCTATTGTGTGGACTTTGACTCTACAAAAAGTATTCTTGCTCATACCATACATACAGAAACTTTGTTTAAAGTATATGTTTAGGTTGCATTAAAAACTTTTCGAACCAGTCACACAAAGAGGTTTAGAACACCTAACATGCAACTACTTCACAAATTGTTTCGATACAACTTTCATACACTCAATAAAGTAGGTATTTACCATGGTAATATTATAAAAATATCTTACAAACAGCAAATCGAAATGATGCTCAATTTCCCCCATTCCTTCTTCTCTAAATCCTTATGGACATCCTCTAGAATCCTGGGAGTGAGTCAATAAAATAAATCATAAAAATAAGACTACAAAAAGATAAAAACAAAGTTGCAGTATCACTTTCCGTATCTGTTTGAGGTTCAGGACTATTATCCATTGTTGATCATGTCTATCGTAGGAACAGATTCCTTAAGGAATATCTCAAGATGTTGTTGGTGAATTGTCAAAAGATAGGTAGGCAATACCTTGACATTGTTTCCATCTATTTTGTGAGCGTATCTTTGTGATTTGTTTGCTTGAAGGTTCTAGCTTTTGATGTTTGATTTGTTTGTTTGTTTGTTTTTTTAAAGGGTGAGTGCGATGATTTTTTTATTATGGGTGAAAATTTTATTATGGATTTGTGATGATGGAGTGGGTCTTTTTCATTTTATTGATTTTTTATGATGTTTTTATTTTTTTTAGGGGACTAACCTGGGGCCTCAATGGCTCATCAAAGATAATCCTTTCCTACGTTGTACACGTAGAGGCTTGTAGTTCACTTGTTTTGAATGTTTTTGACCTTTCCTATTTTTGTGCATGTTTTTTGGATTTTGTATTTTTGACTATTTTTGGATTTTGGATTTTTGCATCTAAGTTGAAATAAAGCATGATAGAAACCTAAGGGGACTGACCTATGGTCTCGGGGGTTGTTAAGCCTTGCCTATGTTGTACATGCAGAGACCACGTAGTTCAACCATTTGACTCAAAGCATAAACATTGGGATTTTAAACAACATTGTGTAGACACTAAAAATGTCCTAATTGATACTATGCATCTAATTCTGATCAACTAACACCGTTTCTTCTAAAATCACTTCAAATTGATCATTTAATTGAATAATCATCATTATTTAATTAAATTCAGCAAATTCAACTATTAATCAAATAATTAAATTTAATGGATTAATTCATCCTTCTTCTAACTAATTATTCATCATATTTAATTAAATCAAATCATTTAATTAAAAATCATCATATTTAATTTAATCCTCTCATTTCATTTAAAATCAATCAAATCAAATGTCACATCTCCTAATTCACTCCAATTAATTAATTATGGATTAATTAATCCTAAATCAGCTTTCTAATCATCATTATCAAATCCTCTAGCTTTTAACTCTTCAATATTTAAATCAACCATGGTCAACTAACCAAGTTGCACATAAAATCAATTTCTTCTATTTATCTAATTACCTCAATTATCCTCACAAAGACATATTTTGAGGAATATTCCTCTCAACCACCTCTCATTCAATTTCCCTCCAAACGATTTCAAAAATCTATCACATCCTCTTACATTTGCAATAAATTATCTTACAACCTTTCAAATCCTCTTACATCCTCTCAAATATCATTCAATTCTTCTTACACCAATTTCAAATTCTCAACCAACAACATTTACTTCTCTCTCATCCTCCTCCACTCACACATTTCCCAAAATGTGCTCCACCCTCATCCAATAGAATTGTGAAACTTAGCACATTCTCATTGGCTCTCAATTTATCCCACATTCACCAATTTCCTCCAATATTGAACTCTTGGCTTCTATAAATAGATGCATCATTTTCATAATATGGATCCACAACTTCATGCATTATCACTATAGCCATTTGAGTTCTTAGTTTTCCATCATTTTCAAGTTTCATAGCTAGATTATAGCCATTTTTCATCTTGGAATCTTCAACAAATCATCAATCTTATCAAGGGATTGGGAAAGGGCTTCTTTCCACATCAAAGGAGCACCACTCCCCCTATGGGATGAAATTTTTGCTAGTTTAGATTAGATTGCATGCTTCAATTATGTTATTTCCTTGTTTATTTCATGTTTTCTCTTAAATTAGTTGAAGAATCTCATAGGGAGCATTAGATTTGTGTTACTAACATGTTTGACATTTTTTTGTTGATCTTTTGTTAGTCTATGCAAGTTTTGTGCTCACATATTGTTAACTTGGATCGATATTCCATTTTTGTGTCTCGAGGATATGTTGCGAGAAATCTACTTGAACTAGTTGTTTAGTTCAAGAAAATGTTGATATCTTAGACTGTTTGAGTGGAGTAATCCAATGATGTTTTTTTTTTTATGTTTTCAAAATATTTTTGATTTTTGTTGTTTTCTAATGTTTTTTATTTTGTTGTTTTTCAGACCATGATAGGATGCTCAAAGATCTAATCCATGACCAGCATCGGGAATTTTCCCCCAATTGGAGACATGACTACTTTCCTTAATTAGTAACAAGCCATGGTTGGATACATGTTTTATTATGGAATGAATGGGTGAATGTTACAAGTGCTACTGATAGATAATGATGCGAGTCTTATTCAAACATAGCACCTATTTTCTAGGTTTTCACTACAATACCCATTCTAGGAGCACCATAGAGTGGTTTTCACTCAAAGAACATTTTATTTCTCTTTACTATTTTCTTGCTTTTTGATTTTTTTGTATTTTTTACCTTTTTTCTATTTCTTGGATTTTTACCCTTTTTCTTGGGGTATTCTGATGTGCTTCATGTGTAGAACTTCTTGAGGTGGTTGTTTTTCAATGGTTTGGCTAAAGGTTCTCCTTCAGGAGTAGCCAACTAATATGCCCCAGAACTATAGCTTGCTACGATAACAAATGGGCCTAACCAGTTGGGTTCAAATTTTCCTTTGCCATCATAATTTAGTTGTACCTTCTAATTCTCCTTGAGGACCAAGTCACCTATTTGAAATTTCTTGTCCTTGATCTTTTTGTCATAACTTCATTTGAGCTGATTATGATAAAATTGCAAATGATTTAGCATGCTCAAACGCTTTTCATCTAAGAGCTCTAATTCATTTAACCTAGATACCCTATATTCTTTGTTGATGATGTGTTTTACACTTTTTGCCCGCGACAACTTTCGGACAAAAAATGATATTCTATCTCTCTTGAAAGATAATCTTCAACAATAAATTGTTGAAATTCACCCCAAGGTCTCTCGGGTGTCAGGTTATGACAATGCACAAACAACTCAGATAATATGTGAAAATGCTGGTAATCACAAGGGGCCTTACAAATGAACAATGCTGGAAGTGAATTTTCATCAGATGCAACAATATGGTGATGCTTTCAACCCTAAAACTAACCCGGATTCAAAATAAACAGCAAAGAGATAAGGGTTTAGAGAGATTCTATTATATTCTAACTCCTAAGATTAACAATGCAAATGATAAAACACTTGAAATGGACCAATCCCAACGAAACCAATCTCTGCTTGACCAAGATTAATCTACAATCTTACAGAAATAGTGCAATCCTCTAAGGTTTTAAAGATTTTCAGATCATGAACATTCACCCAAGACAACCCAATTGCAGTTGAAATGAATAAATCTCCACAATTGAACCAAGCACAATGAATATAAAGGTCCAGGCTAACTTTGCAAAGCAACTAACAATCAGCTAGCTGCAAAAAGTATGGACCAGGGATTGCTGCAAACACTTCAAACATTAAATCAACATCATTGAATCGGATTTAAATCTAAATCTAACAACCTTGAGAAATTTGAAAGATAGAACCATAAGAACCATGCAAGATAAGTCAACACAAAAGAGATCACCAAAGAATCACAATGTCTGCAATTGTATTGAATCGCCAAATTTCAGCAACAATTCCTGTGTTCTGTTACATCACTTGCTCAGAAATTGACTAACTTCTACCTCCGTTCTACCGCTAAATTCGCTCTCTATCAAATCTTCTCCTAATCTTTTCCTCCCCCTTACAAATGAGGCACAAATTCCATTTATAGAGAACCCCCAAACATGTCGGCCTAATTAGATTTTACAACAATAACTGGCTCCAAAACAAGTCGGCCTAATTAGATTTTATAATAATAACGGGCCCCAAAACAGGTCGGCCAGGAGAATTTCAAAATAGGACAAGATTTGCATTAAATGCATGAATATTATCCATGTCGGCCCACGATCTCCAGCAAGATCAGATTCACTTGTTTTTCAAAAGTCCTCCAATTGTGAGTTTGGCACGGATTCTTAAATGAGTCCCTTTTAAATTTTAAATTGAATATTTCCAGATTTCCCTCTTTGGCAGAATCCATATGCAAGTCCCCATTTTAATATTTGTTTAGTCCTGAAAAACAGATATCATCATTAATAGCCCACATGTTCAAATTAAATTTGAATAAAATTTTGACCTTTTTCTAAAAACTTACATTTTTATAAGGAAACTTTCCATCTTCAAATTTTTTCCATTTTGGAAATTTTTATTTTCGATTTTTTTATCTCCAAGAAATTTTCATTTTCATGATCATTTAAAAATTTCCATTTTTGGAAAAATAATCATTTTCGGAAAAATTTCTCATTTCGGGAAACCAAACCAAGGGGAAAATCCGGGAAAATCCAAGTCAGGCGGACTCCAGACCAGAATCTAAAAAAAACCAGCCGGACAGGATTCTACCAAATAAGGCAAAAAATTTAACAATAGATCATCAAAACAAACCAAGAATACGCGAAACATCGTGTAATATATCAAATTAAGCATGGGATGTTGAGCATTTATCATCAAATTCATCAATTTAATCTAGTATTTCAATTTGCACAAAGCCTGGCAAAAAAATCCGGAAAAATCCAGGTGGACCGGATTTCTGCGGACGGCATAAAATTCTGGACTTTGGCACGTATCTGGAAAACTAAAGAAATCCGGGAAAATCCGGGTTGGGCAGAAAATCCCGAACGCAGGCAAAAACCCAGACTTCGCTCGGATCTAGAATTTGAGCAGAATCCGGGAAAATCCGGACGGACCGGAAAATCCTGGATTGGGGTAAAAACCCGGATTTTGCTCAGAACTTAGTTTTTTCAAAGGGCAACCTGGGGAACTCACTTGGGCAAGCAAGATGAACATCTAAGGACCTCCAAAGGCAACCAAATCAATAAAATTAAGGGGCCAAAAGACACCAAAAGCCAGAGCAAAAAGAGGGTCCCTACTTTCAATGGGGCGTGTGTGCAAAACTGCACAACAGATACCCTATATTCTTTGTTGATGACCATGTCCTTTAATGAGATTCACAATGAGGGGATTTCAACCTCGATAGGTAAGACCTCCTCTAATCCATAGACCAAGGAAAATGGTGTGGCGCCTATAGATGTTTGGAAGTTGGTTCGATAAGCCTATAGGGTTGGGTTTAGCTACAAATTTCAATCACGATCGGCTTCATTAATAGTCTTTTTGAGTATTTTTATTATGGTTTTATTAGATGCCTTAGCCTGACCATTTCCTTGGGGGTAATAGGGCATGGAAAATATATGTTGGATAGAAAATTGGGAGCAGAGTTTTTGGACATCTTGATTTTTGAATGGAGTTTTGTTGTTCGTTATTATCGTTTGGGGAATTTCATACCTGTAGGTTAGATAATTCAAAAAGAATTTTGATATATGTTTTCCAATGATATAGGTCAATAGAATTTCCTCTATCCATTTAGTGAAATACTTTGTTGTTGTGATAATAAATTTGTGCCCATTAGATGAAGCAAGTGAAATCTTACCTACTAGGTCTAATCCCCATTGCGAGAAAGGCCATGGTGTTATGATGGGTCTCAATTCCTATGTTGGTGCATGCATAAGATCACTATGTTTCTAGCATTGGTGACACTTTATAGAGTATTGAATGCATTCATGTTCCATGGAGGGAAAATAATACCCTATTCTAAGTATTTTTTTGACTAGGTTAGGTCCACTAGAGTGGGACCCGCAAATACCTTCATGTACCTCTTGTAAGGTTGTTTTTACTTCTTCGACATTAAGACACCAGAGTAATATACCATCTAAACTACAATGGTATAGGGTATCTTCTAGGATTGTGAAGCGGGAAGTTCTACAAGTGAAGTTTTTCTTTTTAGTGGTCATTAGGTCAAGTGGTATGATACCATGCTAGATGTAGTCAAATGTATCTTGGTACCATGGGGAGTTAGGACCAACAACAACACATACCAATTCTGATTCTGAGATGTCAAATGTAGGTACGATCAGTTGTTCTATGAGGAACTCATACTTAGGAATATTTTGTGGAATATCAAGCAGTGATCCTATTGTTGCCATTGCATCAGTGGCTTTGTTATTGATCTCAAGAACTTGCTCAAAGGTTATTCTGACAAAGTATACTTTGAAGCTATCCACCGTCCTTTTACATGGTACTAATTTGTTGTCTTTTTTCTGGTACTCATCGTTCACTTGTCTGGTCACTAGTTGAGAGTCTCTAAAGACATGTAGCTCTTTTATTCTCCATTCAATAGCCATTTTTAGCCCTATGATCAAAGCTTCATACTCTGAGATATTGTTCGTGCATGGGAAAGTGATCCTGTAGGCCTTGGGTATACTATCTCCCTATGGTGTGAGAAATAGAACACCTGCTCCAAATCCATGTTGACTATGGGACCCATCAAAGTATAGAGTCCAATGGCTTGTCTATTTTGTCATCAGGATACTTTAATTTTGAAAGTCCACTGTGAGAGGCTTGTGATCATCTATGGGTGCTTCGGCCAATTGGTCTACTATGATTTATCCCTTGATGGCTCTTCTATCTACATACTCTATATAAAATTCACTTAGGATCATCACCCATTTGGAAATTTAGCCTGTTAGGGCTGCTTTCGCTAGTAGGTACTTGAGTGGGTCTACTTTTGAAATCAACTTTACCTTCCTATTTAACATATAGTGTCTTAGTTTTTGTGTTGACAACATGACTAATAGACATTCTCTTTCTATGGGTAAGTATTTCAGTTCATATCCCACCCGTATTATGGTGATGTAGTAGACTGCTCTTTCTTTATTATCATCATCTATCTGGGCTAGGAGAGCTCCCAATGTTGCTTGTGTGGTAGACACATAGAGTACCATTTCCTTGTTTGGAATAGGCGATATGAGTACAAGAGGAGTAAGTAGGCACTCCTTGACTTGTTGGAACACTTGGTCACATCTCCCATCCCACTTGAAGGTGATGTCCTTGTGTAGGAGATGAGTGAAAGGGTGACATTTTTCTACTAGTTGTGCAATAAATCACCTAATGGATTGCAACTTTCCTTGTAGACTCCTCAGTTGTTTCAATGTCTTTGGTGGAGGCATCTCTATTATTGCTTTTACCTTTGCATGATCCATTTCAATCCCCCTTCTTGACACTATGTATCCTACAGCTTTTCGGATGTTACTTCGAACACGCACTTCTTAGTGTTGAGTCTCATATTATATTGTTCAAGCTGATCAAACACCCTTGCAAGATTTCACAAGTGATCTTCCCTTTTGATGGAATTTACTAGGATATCATCCACATAATCTTCCATGATGGTGTGTAGCATATCATGGAATATGGTTTTCATTGCTCTTTGATATGTTTCTCCTACGTTCTTTAGGCCAAAGGGCATTACATTCCAACAAAAGGTCCCCCAAGCACAAGTAAATGTTGTTTTGTGTTGATCATCAAGAGAGATTTTTATCTGGTTGTATATGGAGAAACCATCCATTAAGGATAGCATCTCATGCCCTACTATTAGATCCACGATCACGTTGATACTTGGCAATGGAAATTTGTCCTTTGGACATGCCTTGTTTAGGTATTTGAAATATGTGCAAATCCTTATGCCCCTAGTAGGCTTTGACACTAGTACTAGATTGGATATCCACTCTGGATAATCAATGGGTCTAATGAAACCCGTGTCTAGTAGCTTCTTTAGTTCTACCTTTACCAATAATGCTATCTAAGGATGCATTTTTCTGAGTTTTTGCTTGATAGGCTTTGCTCTAGGGAAGACAACTAGATGATGTACCACTAGTGTTGGATCTAGTCTAGGCATATCTGCATATGTCCATGCAAATTTTATGTTATGTGATTTGATGAAAGTTGTGAAGTTTTCTTTCTCTTTAGGGTCAAGCAATGCCACATGGTATGTTATCTTTGGGTATTCTGTTGTGCCAACATTTATGGACTCTGCTTCTTCTACTAGGAGCGTTGATCTTTCTTGATATTCCAATATGGGGAGATTGAACCCTCCATCATCGAGTGCCTTGGGGAGGTTTTCACTGTCATATGTTTCCTTTATTTTCTTCTTTTCCAGATCTGATAGAGCCACACTGTGGTTTTCTATAGAGGATCTCATGTTTGTTTTTATGTTTTCTCTTTTATTTTTGCGACTAGAAGATTCAATCTCTCCACCGAAGTATGCATCTTGTTCGAGTTCCATGATGAACCTTGCTTTGTGATCTCCTGCTGGTATGTCTATTTGAAGTCCCATGAACTCTACGATTTCCTCATCATTTTGGAATTGATCCAAAATAGGTGTATTCTATTGTTGATCCCAATCTATCAATTGTGGGTAGCAAAGTGGTAGGATATTATCATTATCTGCAAAAATTGCAGAGGTTGCTAAAAGGGTTAGTATGGCCCTAGTATCTTTTCCCCATTGGGTGTCTAGGTCATCAGTACTAGAAGTGGGGGAATCATATCCGATGATGATGGAAGGAGAATCTCATTTGTATTCATTAGAGTTCATTTTAGAATGGTAATAGATATTGGGAATGGTTTGGATGTATTGGAGATGGAACCTATCAATGTAAAATTTGTCAAATAAGTCTTCAACAGGAAAATCATTGTCCACGATATGGTAGATATCCAATTCCTTAACACTAGCAAGTTTCTCATTTCTTAAAATAGGTTCGTCTATTTTTTGGAGTAACTACATCTTTTGGCTTATAATCTAGCCCCATATTTTTCTTTCTATGTTCCACTATGATAGGCTCTGATCAGCCTTGTTTGTGTAGCCCAAGGCCACCCATTCCATGATACCCCATTTTTTTAGCTAATTGATAACCTCTACTACTAGGATCAATTAGAATAGGTTGTGGCTTTTCTGGTTCTTTCTAGTCCTCCTTGTAAATCATGGATGGGAAGTCCTCTTTGAATATTTCTTCATCCTTCATTTCCCCCCACTTGGTGAAGATTGTGGGTTTTTCTATCATTTGCACTGTCTAAGCCTACTTGATCTCTTTTGGACCTCCATAGACCTTGGGTGTTGGGGGAAGCATGTCGATGTAGAAGGCTTGGTTGAAGAGGTAGTTTCCATTACCCTTTTCTAGTACTTGTACCTTGGTTTCCATTTCCAGTTGCTCACTTTATGTGATCTTGATTGAGGTCGATGGAAGTGTGGAAGGGTCAACATATGATAATGAGTGGAAGCCTATTTCGTTGCTAGGTATGTGTTAGATTTTATTGTATTTTTCCTCCAACTTTGCATAAAAATGGAAAGGTTTGGGATCAGCATATAGGGTCACCTCTTTTCCTTCATGGGGAAATTTTAGGCATTGGTGAAATGTCAACGATACTACTTGTAATGTGTGGATCCAAGGGCATCCTAAGAAGAGGTTATATGGAAATTCAAGGTCAAGTACTTGACAAGTAGTTTATGTGATGGTCGGTCCTATCTGTATTGTAGCCTCACTATCCCTTCTGAATTCCTTTCAAGGTCATCATAGCCCCTTATGGTGATACTCTTGCCTTTGTTAATCACATCATCAAAATACCCCAATTGTTTGACAAATGTTAAAGTATAGATGTTTAAACCCACGCCATTATCTATCAATACCCATTTGACCATGTTCTTGTGAACACCAACCTCTATGTAGAGGGCTTGGTTGTGGAATGTTCTTTGTGGGAGGTCTTTCGTGGAAAAGACTAAATGATTGCTTGTTGTGATCTTTCCTACCATGGATTGGAACTGATTAGGATCGAGGTCATTACGGACTGATGCTTCCAATGCTTTTTCAAGTATTTCCCTATGTGTGGGTGATAGTTTTAACAACTCTAGAATTGAGATTAAGGTTGGAGTCTTCTTCAGTTGTTCCACAATGTTGTAGTCATTTGATGACTTAATTATGAGTTTGGGTGGGGCTCCCTGTATGGTAACTCTCCCTCAACGGGTAGTTACGCTATAGTTTTTGTCTCCACCTTGTATTGTTACTACATTTTCCCTATTGTCATCCACCTATGAGAGGGTTCCTAAAACTGTGTCACCATATGTGTAGTTAGCATTGTGGTACTCTAGATATTTTCCTTTTTCATTCCTTTTAGCATGGTTTTGGATTGGGTTTGAGTATATTTGAAGATCCTTGTTGTCAGGATGATGCTCAACATCCACTTCTCCTTTGTCTATCAAGTCTTGGATGAAGTGTTTGAGTCGCATACAATTTTTTGTGGTGTGTCCTTTGATCTTATGGAATTCACACATTTTTTTCATTATACCATGGTGTCTTGAAGCTAGGTTCCTCATAGTTTGGGTGATCATTAAGTGTAATGAGGTTTTTTTGTAATAGCTTTCACATGACTATCTCAAGTGACTCTCCTAATACTGTGAATTGTCTCCTAGGTTGATTGTATTGCCTCAATTGCCATCCTTAATTCATTTACTAGTTGACAACCTGATTGTTCTTGGGATATGTAAGTTGGTTGTTTTGTGTACCATTTGGAACATAGCTCATTTGTGCCACTTGTGATTTTCTTTGAGGTGTGTTTTATGCATGCCATAGTTCCCTAGCATCAACTACTCCATTTGTAACATTCTCGTTTTTGGCCCAGATCTTAGGTTTATCATTTGAACTAAAGGGACTATCTTTTGAGTTGTTAAATTTAAGGACTCCCCTTGTAATGAGGGATCTCTCAATATGTAACCCCTTTTCGATTGTTTCTTCAAATTCTACGAGACATAGCATAGTGAGTTGGTAGTCAATCTCGAGTAGGACATTTGAGATGAAGATGTCTACCGATTCTTTGTCCAAAATGGGCCATTTGCATTGACTAGCTTTATGCCTCCATAATTGTAGGTAGGAGCTAAAGGACTCTCCTTGACTCTTTTTTATTATGGACAAATTTGTGATGGTGACGTCTTGATCTATGTTAAATGACAAGTGGCTTATGAACTTGCTAGATAGTTCGTCGAAGGTTTTAATTCTGGGTTGCAGACAGGTGAACCACTCCATAGCATGACCTATAAGGTTGCATGGAAAGAGCCTCATGAGATAAGCATCATTTTTTTGTACCTCCATACATGACACTAAGAAGTACTGTACATGCTTTACTGGATCTCCTCTTCCTTTGTATTTGTTGTCAAAATTGGGTATTTCAAAATTCTTTGGAAATGGAAGCATAGGGATAGAACGATCAAATAGGAATGGACATATTTCTTGAAGGGTGTAGGTCTTCTTTGGTTTTCCTACCTGATATTTTCTGATTCATCACCTCTAGTTGTAATTTCATCTCAATTTTTGATACCCTTGTTTGCAAGTCTTGAGTGTAATAGTCTTGTTGTCCCACAATGTTTGTTTGGTCATAAGTTGGATAGAATGGGGGTATTGAACCTTGGTAGTTGTTTTGAACATAGGGTGGGTTAGGTCCTTTCTATGTGTAAATAGGGTTAGCTACTTATTGTTTGGATGAATTATACTGAAGGTTACCCTATTGATGCATTAGCAGGTTACCTGGTTGGTAGGAAAAATTGAGAGGAGTTCCCTGTGGCGCACCTAGTTGTTGATATGAACTATGTTGAAGGTTTCCCTAATGGTGCATTGACGGGTTACCTTGTTGATGGGATGACTGAAGAAGGGTATAGCACACCTTTCTACTGGGACGGACTATACTAAAGGTTTCCCTGATGGTGCGTTGGTGGGTTACCTTGTTGATGGGATGACTAAATAAGGGTTCCCTATGGCACACCTTATTGTTGGGATGAACTATATTGAAGGTTTCCCTGATGGTGCATTGTTGGATTACCTTGTTGATGGGGCAATTGAAGAAGGGTGCCCTTTGGTACACCTTGTTGCTAGGACTAACTATACTGAAGGTTTCCCTAATGGTCCATTGGTGGGTTACCTTGTTGATGGGATGACTGAAGAAGGGTGCCCTATGGCATACCTTGTTACTGAGATGGACTATACTAAAATTTTCCTTGATGGTGTGTTGGTAGGTTACAGTGTTGATGAGATGATTGAAGAAGGATGCCCTATGGCACACCTTGTTGGTGGGAATGATATGGAAGGGGACAGGTTGTGGTCAACCTTGTTGATGGTACCAATTCAGAAGGGGACATTGTGTTCCACCTTGTTGTTGGTATTGTTGGTTTGGAAGGGGACCTTGTGGTCCACCTTATTGATGGTACTGATTTGGAAGGGGACCCTATGTTCCACCTTGTTGATGGTACTAATTGTTTTCGAAAGGGTCGAGATTCGAAGTGTTTTGAGGTGCATATTATCCTAGTGGTGGATTGTTACTTTGTGGTTCATACTGGGATGGCCCTCCTTGATTCTTTTGTGCCACTGTTGCTTGTTCGATCTAAGTTGGTTTTTTGTACAAGGGGTTTTCTGACAAAAAATGGGTAGATAATATAGAAGCCTGAAAAATATTTACACAAAATAATATATGCTTCTTCTCACTATTTTCATTCAAATACATTACATATTTATAGGATTTCTCACATCCTATTTTATAGGAAACAACCCAAATAGCCTCCCTATTAATATTGAGTTGTTTTTTAACAACTCAAACAAACAACGTGACTAATAATAATATTAATTTGTTTCTCAACAACTTAATATTATCACACTTATTCATAACACTAATTTAAACTCACATAAACTCTAAACTCTAACACATATGTGAACACTAATTTCCAACACCCCCCCTTAGTATGAACATGGGGTGAAAGTACATCACAATACTTGATGACCACACATAGTAGCTCACCAAATAGTATAATATAAGATTAGGGACATACACATCTACTCATGTCAACAAATAGTGGAACTAGCCTCACTACACTTAGTGTACTTTCATCCAAGGATAGGGACAAACACTTCTACCCATGGAACCGAGGATAGGGACTAACACATCTACCCAAGGTATTACATCAAGTTTGGATAGGGACAAACACATCTATCCAACATCAAGGTTATGAATAGGGACACACACATCTTCTCACAACAAGTACGATTGGGGACACACATCCAATCATAATCACCAACTTATGTGATTGGGGACAAACACTTCCAATCACTTACACCATCTTATGAATGGGGACAAACACATCCATTCACATACAACCAAGAAATTTTATTGGGGAAATACACATCCAACCACAACATAAAAGCTTGAAAACCAAGCCCTCATTGTCACATATGCAGCCACCACTATAGATCATTTCCACTCTGATCACAAATGATATGAGACAGTTGTCGCTACCACCTGGAAACTGGTCTTAGCTTTAATCATTTTTGCACAAGTTGTTTTATCACTAAAACAAATTTGCAACCCCATCACTAGTAACTCACAAGAGGTTGTTGAATATCCTCTAGCCTTTGTTGCCTCCATCCTCTAGTTTGTTTGCTACTTAGCGAATTTGTCCTTTGAGGCTCATTTCATCAATTGTGAACAAAAAATATATTCTCCCCCCTTGATGTGAAATTATCACAAGGAGTGTCGGGTACCATCAATCATGCACTCCAATTATAATTGAAATCATTTTTTTGACACTTTTACATTTTAACATGACAATAGATCTTATTCTAAACAAAATCATATAACTTGACTTCTAGACTATGATACAAAATAGCTTTGTAAGAACCAATAAGACATTTTGAGACATTAGACAATAATAACCTATCACTCTAAACTTGTAATTAATAACTCATTAGTAAATAAAACCTATTATAAAATAATACTACTTAACTTTGCATTATAGAATATGATAATTTCATGCATGCCTAATGAAGAAACCAACACATTTTGCATTAGAGATGAACAAATAACAAATGCTACATATACAGTTACATCCCATGTATAGTTTTCCCATCAACAAATTGAACTACTCACTGGACTGCATCAAATCATGGAGCTTGGGCCTCCACGCTCTGCACCTACTCAATCTCATTTGCTCAAACACCATTGACAAATCTGGATCATCCAATACACATTACATACATATATATAGGAGTTGTATTTCCTATATTCTAGGAAACCTCCTATAACAACTCCTCTAAATATATGAGTTGTTTTAACAACTCAAAAAAAAACACTTGTACAACAAAATATGTCTATACACATGACTTAACTAACCTAAAAAATATTCCTAACACTCATAATAACTATGTGAGTTATTAATTTAACTCACTTTACCTCACACTAACATGTGAACATTAACATAAATTCCCAACATTTTTTTTGGGTTGACCATTGTTTTGTGAGAATACGGGTGGCATGTTTGGATTTTTTGTGGGTTTAGATATCTATCTCACAACCGATTTATCCCCTAAGAGAATAAGATTAGGTTCTTTGAGAGCCTCCACGTTGAATTCCACTGGCAATTTAGCACCACTTTGTGCTAACTTGAAGAAATATGAGTTTGGGTCCTTTCTCAATAATTTGTCCATTAGTTTGAGCACTTTTGGGTTGTTGGAGTGTTCAAATAGTTCCTAATAATTTATATCCTCTTCAATATCTACCTCTTCTATGATTACTCTTTATGGGTCCTTCGTTTTGTTCTATCACTTCATGTCATTTTTGGTTTAGCTCTTCTTCACTGAATGTGTCTCTATACATAGGTTTATTTTAAGGTGTTTCAAGGT
>VDFB02270651.1:98615766-98733376 GCA_007258455.2 Sequoia sempervirens | reverse complement strand
GTCCGCGGGGGCTAAAGTCCTGGCAGCGGTTTGGTGGAGTCCGCCGGTGACGGTGGAGGCCCGACGGTGGCCACCAGGCAGTGCAGCGGTGGCGTTGCCTTTTATACTGGCGGCGCAAAAAAACCAATGTTTTTTTTTAATTTTTTAATGATTTTTTGAATTTTTCTCGATATTCGTGCATCGTGAAGCGTGCCTGGGGGCCGTACTACTCTTGGGTAAATTTTTTTTGCCTCTTCAGACGACTGTGTCCAAATCAGACAAATTTTATATGGAAATAGGGGTTTTTGGGCATTGTGAATCCAACGGCGAGGTTCGTTTGGGCCCAAAGTGCTTCGAAAATTAGGTGACCCCTAGATCTATCAGAAAAATCAACGATCTTACAACTCTTGTTGATCTGGCAAACGGTGATGAAAATCAATGAAATAAAAGTCATTTTTGACTTTTTCCAGCGCTCTAAATCCAACAGAAAACCCCAATCTGATCCAAGACGCTGCATAATGATGCTCAAGGAATGAAACCCTCGAGGGACCTCGAACGAGCTCTGCAATGAAATCCTCCAAAAAGGTTGAGAAGGGGCTGCAAATCGAGGCTTTGATACCATGTTAGAAAACCAAGATCTGATTTCAAGCCAAAATAGACCTTCCACAGAAGAGGAAAACGAAAAAGCAAAAGCTTTGCATAAAACATGCAATTTGATATATTCGAAAAGACAATTAATTACAAGAGATAATTTGCTTTATAAAAGCAAAGATGCAACAACCTAATATTATCTTGAGCAACAAGATAGCTCAATAAGATAAAGATAAGATTCTATAACCTAAGAATTAAATAATTCCTAAGTAAACTTATGCAAGCGTAATTAAATATTAATTACACTAACAACGAGTACAAAAATATGGCACAACCTTATGTGCAAAATCCCCAAAATACATGTACAATAGTGTGGCACTTTATGTCAGTGCGTTTACATAAAAGATTGCTTACAAATGATTCTCAAAATGCCCTCAAAGGACAAAAAATTGGAAATACATGAAGAACAACAAAAAACGAAGCATCCCATGCAAACGAGAAGTTCCCAAGAGCTAATATGTCTAGGTAATTCACCAGAGTGTGAAAACACAAAAAATTGAATAAAATATACTTGGAGTGAAATCTAGAAAAATTGCATTGATGGAATTGAAGAGATTTGAAAGACAGTTCCAACGCCGCTGATATCGTGAAAAATGGAGAAATTGGTCAAAAGTTACGAGCTCGGGACTGAAAAATAGCTCCTTTGACTTCCACAGGCTGTAGAATGCACCAACAGGAAAATGAAGTGATGAGACCCACACCACAAGAAATTTGGCAGAACCAGCTTTCTGACGATATCTCACTTGCCAAAAAATGATATCATATGCCCAAGTTATGGCCTCTGGACGAAAACAACTCCAAAGGGGAAAAAACCAGTCACGACATTGAATTTGACGACCATATGACCATTGTAGCTAAACAAAGAGCCTAAAATTGACGACCAAATGGCCGTTGGCACTTTTTCACAACTTGGCTTATTTTAAAAAATATTGTTTTAAAAAAAAAAAAAAAGTAAAAATTACATGAAATAATAATAATTTAAAAAAATAAATAAATAAATAAAAAAACGCTGAGGACCCTAGTAAGTACCGCCGTCGATGTTACTATTAGACCGTCAGACGATTGTAAGGCCGACGGTTGCTGATAGTACACCGTACGACGTACTGAAGGGGCCAACTAAAGCTTTAAAAAAGGCTTTGCCTTGTTTTTAAAACTTTCTTTTTTTAAATAAAAAAACTTGCTTTAAGCTTTTAAAAAAAATCTTTTTTTTTATGATTTTTTCTAATTTTTTTTTTTGTAGGAAAAAAAAATTAGAATTTTTTTTAAAAAATAACCTCAGAATGTGTGCAAGCAGTCATATGGGCCTGGACAACAAAAAAAATTGCCTTAGAGGTCAATTGCTCGGATTTTGACGATTTGACAGGTGATCTTAGGGTTTTTGGACCTTCTGAGTGCGATGGTGATGTTTGTTCGAGCTCATAACACACTGAAAATACAACTACCCTTTGGATCTGGAGACAAAACATTAGAACTCAAAACCTTGTAGATCTGGCGTTTAGAGTCAAAATCAAGTGAAACAAAAGCCAAATTTGACTTTCTCAACTGCTCTGGATCCAACAACAAGGTCCTTTTCACACCAAAATGCATCAAAAATTCACCCACTCCAAAATTTGCAAAAAAGAGCAAAAGGGATTCAGATCTGAAGCATGCAACCCTTGTTGAAGAAGAAAACCTCATAAATCGAGAAGGGGTTCACTGAATCCATGCTCTGATACCATGTTAGAATTGTGAAACAAGCACAAAACCATGAGCCACAAGATCAAACAACAAAAAAATACACCTTCCACGCAAGAGATCTTCAAACAAATATGTGCAATATTCTTCAATAAGAAAAAGCTACATAAGAGAGAACTTTCAAGAAGATATGAAAGCTATAGATATTCTCCCATGAATAATTACAATGAGATCAATCCTTAAGAAAGGAGATCAAACCCTAAAAAGAAACCCTAGTGTGCACACTTAATAATTAATAAATAATTAATTATTACTGTGCCTAAGTTTAGCTTAAGCAAACCTAAAGTGATAAGTGACTTAATTAATTAACCAATATGATTAAATTAATTAAGTGAAATGACTTATTACTCTAACAATTACCTCTTGTAAATTTTTTATTGCTTCATCCAAGTCTTGTGTACTTTCAATTTCATGCTCATGTAGAGTCACATGAAATTGAATTCCTTCTTGTTCTGTAACCTCTTTCTTGATAGCAACACTTTATTTTCTTACCTGTTCTTCTTGTACTACTAGAGGCTTCAGTCATAAATTTTTCTTCTAAACCTATTCTATTGGGGTCCTTTGGGCTTCTTAGAAGCACTTTTTCATAATAATCAACTTCCTCCATAGTTACTTTAGAATCTAACTTGGAAATCCACACAAGTCTGGGCTCAATTGCTTCTATGTAACAAAAAATAGTAGAGACAAGGAAATTGATGTCTTTGGAGTATTTTTCCACCACAATCTCTGGAATTCTTCTTCTCTTATTCATCCTCATCTGAAACATTCCAAAGAATGCTGCAAGAGTAGCTTCTTGAGCATTCGATCCACCAAGATTCAAGAGATTTCTTATCTAATGTGCTATCAGTTCTGTATTTTTCCATTCCACTTTTCTAATTACTAGTATCTCCTTCATGAAGTAGAAAAGTAAGCAAACTATTAAATTACTGTACCTAAATGTATTCTTTTTGTTCTTTTTGATTTCTTTCAAATTCTTCACCAAGTGTTATCGAAGTAACTTGCAAAGATCATAATCCACACCATTCTCAATCATGTCAAATGCAATGTGAGTAGCAGTAGTAGAGACTGTATAGCCATTGTTAGGTAGAAATTTTTTATGTCCAACAAGCATTGTGGGATATTGGATAGCCGGATTTCCAAATGTGCTCAAGATGAGTTCTTTTCCTTGGAGAGTTGCACCAGTATTTTCAATTAATTATTGGTCATTGACATACTTCCTCCTTAGAACTGGTCTAGAGGACCACAAACTAGTCACATCCCTTATTGCTTCCTTGCTTATTGAGTGTGCACCATCAATCCAGATAGATTCGTCATGAATCCTGCTCAGTACAATCCTAAAGTACTTCTTGTTGAAGTCAAACAATGGAAACTTTCGCCATACGTCCAATTTCTTTTCAACTGGGGTTTTTTTTATTTTAGTTTAATGATATTGTAACTTTCTTCCAATTAATTTTTCCACAACATAATCAATCCAACAGAGGAAATTTCTTCTATTTTTCCATATATGTATGCATAGATATCCTTAGTACGTGAAACTCTAAGGGGAGTGCCAAAAAATGCACCTGCTGAGTCTTCCAAAAGATTTCTCCAAGAATGCCTCTTCAATTTAATTTGTGGTCTATTTGAGACATTTACTACCTTCAAACTATCCATTGCATTTATAATAAAAATTCTAGAGAAGAATTGTGTAAGCAAAATACCTCTTGAATTTACTTTGGCGAAGATTAGGGTTTTGATCTTTTTCTTTCAAAAGATGCCTCAAATCCACTTCCTCTTCTTCAATTTTCATTTCCATTGTATCAATTGAATTCGTCTTCTCAAATACATTTTTAAATCCATAATTTGACCCATATCAATAAGTGTGTCAACAATAAATGCTTCAGAAAAAGCTGTCAAGCTTCAAACCCTTGTATCTACAGTTAATCTACATATACTTAGCAAACTTCCGCATCGCAATATTTCCTTCCACAACTTTCTTCTATAGCTTCAAGCATTCCTTTTTCAAGACATATCTTCGTGCCAAGTCATGGCATCTCATATTTTAGGGGTTTATTAGAACTTTCTGTTATTGCTCCCCCTAAGCCTTGGCATGGGCTTAGTTTTTAGAGGAATTATCTATATCGAAGGCAAGTACATATGCATTTATAGTTCTTGAATCATCTTGGCTTCTTAGACCTGTCTTTCTTTCTCCATATCTTTTCCATTTCTTTCTTAACCTCAATTGGATCAAATTTCTTCACTAATTCATTCCTCTTTATCAGATTAGACTTTCTTCTATTTTTTCTTCTACAAACTTTTGAAATATGTCTAGGTTTGTTGCAAAAGTAGCATGCAACTTTTTTCTATCCAAACTAACTTCTATTCATCTTTGATCTGCACTGATTAGCCTTATGTCTGAATACATTGCATGAATAACATCAACCATTCAAAGATTGAAACATTCTCCCTATATTATTTCTATTCAACATTTGAATTTTGCACTCAGTACTTCTATGTCCATATTTCTTGCATGCAAACCATTGTTTGGAGAAGAATCTAGCATTCTGATTCACTCTACTTCTACATTCTACAACCTTATGTCCAAATTTATTGCTTGAAAAACAAATACCATTGAAAGATGGGTACCTTTGAGCATTTAGTTGTTTGATAGAAGGTCTTCCACCATTGCTTCCTTGATTTTTGAATTGTCTCCTATTGCCTTGAATTTCCTTTTTATTGTCAACATTAGTAGATGTTTGATTTTCCTTTGAACTATGTCCTTCTTCAAGTCCCAAACCACCTTTTTCCTTAGAGGGTTTCTGTATTGCAAGTAATTCATCAAACATTGTAGTGATTATTTTGAATTTCTCCTCATGTCTCCTTTCCCTTTCCAGATCAAATATAATATTTACTACTTCTTGTTCAATTATAGAGCATTCTTTGGTCTTGTTTTGTACCACTACATTCAAACATTCTTCAATCCTCTTCTTTTCTTCCATTTGTACTTTTAGTCTGATGATCTCTTCATTTTCTTGCTTCAACTATATATTGACTTCCCTATGTCTTTCTCTAAACTTCTTGATTTGTTCTTTCAGTTTCTTGATGCATTCATTTGCTTCTCCTAGGATTTCCTTCAAGATTTTGTTCTCGGTTTCAACTTTGTCAAGATCTTCAAGAGGAGCTTTCAGTTCTTCTTTTTCAAACATGCAGTCATCTTCTATATATTCAATTGTAGAGATTTCTTCTGGAGGAACATGAAACTTCTTATCTGTCATGTGTTCAAACTTCCAAGATCTTCCTCAAGCTGTTAGAATTTTCTAAAGGAACCAAGCTTTCATACAAATTGTTGAAAATTCAAATACTAAGAGGGGGGGTGAATCAATATTCTATAACTTTTTTAACACAAAAAATTCAATCACCAAACCATATTAAATGAAATAAGAAATTAAAGCATTAATCATCCACAAAACCCAAAAACACATGAACACCGAGATTTTTACGTGGAAAACCCAAAATTAGAAAAAACACAGTGAGGATTGGCTCACAATATATTATATTCGGATATAGTATATTACAGGGGCTCATTGCCAAGACACATTGTCCTTATAAGGCTCACAACCAGAGTTAAGTATAATACAAAAATGTGGCTCACTGCCAAGGTGTGAATTGATGGAAAGTGTACCTCTTTTGTGTTGTATTTCAGTTCCTTTGAAGCTTTGAATATGAAGTACTACTTTTCTTAGCAGTCACACAACTTTGCTCTAATTTTGAATTCTTACTATTGAACTTGCATGTTCACATCATACAACACCACTTGCATATGATATGTCATTTTTTCTCACACATCTATCACTCCTCAATTCCAACATATCTCATGTATACATACCCAATTACATCTGCACACATCATTTAGGTCAGCCTAATTAGATGTAAACAAAACAATCCAAAATAGCTTTTGTCGGCACCACACAAGATTAAAAAAAATATTCACACCCAAGCAAACCATGAAATACTTAATTTTAAGTTGGCATGGACCCAAGATAGATCCAACTAACACCCACAATGTATATTTAATCTTCTCAATGCATATCAAGTATTAGGTCGGCTAGGAATAAGACCTAACCACACAAATTTTGCTCATACACACCCTTCCCAATATACGCACCTTCCAGATTCGATATTTCTTTAGTTTTTCATTTCATTGACATCAATGAGACTAAGTTAGGACCATAGCATCAAAACATTCTTCTTAAGAGAATGCAAAATCTCCCACATTGGTATACTGAACAAAGAGATGATAGTGATATACAAAGTTGAACTCTGTCATTGATATCTTCCAATAATCTTCACAAAAATTCTCGAGAACTTGAATGTAGCTGTATAACCTAGTCAAAATAATATAGTTACAAGCCAAGAGTTATACCTTTTCTTGCGGTGAGGTGTGGACCCAAAAACCGATGCACTAAACCACAACACCATTAACAGAGAACACTTATCCAAATTTCTGATAGATCAACTTTGTGATATAGATAATATCGTACAATAACACCAAAATTGCTTCCCCATAATGTTGACATCAATGACAACACCAGGTTAGAAAAATCAACAAATGTATGTACAGTTCATGCTCATGTTGCCAAGCAACATCAACAATGATAAAATTCCAAACTTCCAACACCCACTATGTGATTGAAGGAAATTTATATAATGAATTCCTAGTTATTGACGTATCTAAGGGCTACGGTATAATTGATAGAAAATGTCTCTCAACCTTCCTCTTGATGTTAAAATTACAAAAGTGTAATTTTTGGGTTATCAAAGAGAAAAAGATTAATTTATAGGTTATAGAGTTGGTTTTCATGCAAAATAAATATAATCTAGGTTGCTTGACATTGCTTTGAGGGTTCCTTTGGTATGGGTCCCTTCAAGCTTTATAATTTAAAAAATGGGACCAATTGGCATCCCAATCAAAAGTTATAACCTCTAAAAAATAGCATAAGAAATAAAAAATTATACACATAAAAGAGTTGTAAGGGGGGGTTACTCAAGTGTTGACCACCTTATGATGCATATTATGATACAATAGAACACCTAATTTGGTGAGTGTATTACAATGAGGGCATGACATGTGGAAGGAATATGCTACTTTTAGTATGTGGACTCATTTAAGACTTGGGTATTGTACTTCTAAGCTAAGGATTTCCAAGTGCCACTTTTTTAGGTGGCTTTAAATCATGGTTTTTTATTTATTAATTAATAGTTTCATGTATTATATCTCCTATATATAAGGTTTTTGAGATGGAGGTTGAGTGAAGAGTTTAAATATATTATTAAGTTGTTAGAATTACTCTATGTCTTTGGGTGGTGATACTCCTATGAACGCTTGCTTTTCATATGTATTTTAATTTTGTTTCTTAGTAAATAATACATTGCACTAATTTGGAGTGTGGGTTTTTTATCCTAAAAGGGTTTTCCCCATGTACACGTGTTATAGTATATTATTTATTTTATGTTTGTATGTGTTTCATCTTTTTGTATCTATTAAAATATTAATTTTTTTACAATAGTCTCCTAAAAATTATTTTAGTGTAGAAATCATTTCCACATACCTTTTTCCCTTTCATTTGGTTTCATAGCTTGATTACCTTAGAGTTTAGGTGTTGGGTAGTGGGTTTTTGTACTAATATTCATTTGATTGGGAGCTTGCAAAAAGATGGTTTTGATCTTATTATAAGAAGAGATGGAAATCACATCAAAAATTGAGTTGGAGAAGGTCTTAGCCATAAAAATAGAGTTGGAAATAATAAAGTTTTGAAATTAATGATTTCATGAGAATATATTTTATTGTTTGGCAAAGGTTAGAAATCAATGGATAATTAATTTAATTTGAGCTAGTAAATACTCATCATATATGGTTGAATCTAATATAAATGTGTACAAATCAACTATTGGGTGTCATCATATAGAATACATACAAAGGTTTCCATACATAGATATGCCTAGTCTATTATAGAAACAAATATATAATCAATTTTTTTAGTGCAAGCAACACAACTTCTATTAAGTTGCACGAAGATACATCATCCTAGTTATTTATCTCTGACTATAGACTGAAAATCCCTTACACACCTTCCTATTGAAAATGGTCCTACCCTTAAACAAGGGTGAAAAATGGTGGTATCTATAAAAGTAACATGACCAAATCTAAGATTCAAGTGTATATATTATTAAAACAATCATATGTAAATTACTTAATCAAATTTTTTAGTGTAAATAATACCCTAGATACCCTCTAGCTATACATGACATTTGACTATTGTGCAATCCTTTAGGTATTGTAAACTAACAATGCATGCACCAACCATTAATTTGACCAAATAATTTATTAATTTGTGCATTTCAATTCACAAATATGTGTGTTATTTTTCACACACTTACATCTCTTACTTGACTCAAAATAAGATAATATACTAATTTTTACAAATAAAAAGTGCAATTTAGAATATACATTTCTAAAATATCACCATAAAAAGTCTAAAATTCCTAGCATACATTTCCTTTGAGTGAGAATCATATTAGTATATTATTTGTACATAAAATATTTGCTATTCCATACATGTAAATTCATATAAAATATCTATATGAAGTAATTGGACACTCATATATTTGTTGTTCATGAGGTACGTAGGAATGGTTAGATATATGGTCGCTCCAAATAATTTATTATATAATAGTCATAAATGACATTGTTTAATAAATTATTAATCATATAATAATATTATTCACATATATTTGAAAAAGTATTCAAGTCATAACTATTTTAATGTTAATTATAACTAGTTTAAATGAAATCATATTAATTCTATAGTCATGCAACAATGTTGTTCATAGTCATAAACAACCTTTGTAATAACTGTAAGCCACTTTTCATAGTTATAGTGTAATTTATAGTTACAGTTACATAAATTTAAAGTATACATTAATTTTTATTATTTTTCACAGTCATAAATAACCTTTCTAATAAGAGTAAACCACTTTTCACAGCTAAGTGTAATGTATAGTCAATAGTGACATACATTTAAATTATGTAATATTTTTTTGTTGATGTTCATAGTCATAATTTTTTTTGTAATAAGTGTCAGCCACTTTTCATAATCAGTAAAGTAATGTACAACAAACAATGACAATTAATAAAATGATACAATAGTTTCTATCATTGTTCACAATCATAAACAAGTATATTTAACAAGTCTAAACCATTTTTCAAGTTAATAATCAAATGTACAACCAAATGGTTGTAACTTACTAGCCATACAATAGTTTTTTTATTATCATTGTTTATATTCTTAATCAATTATCATACTATACATAAATCAATTTACAATGTAATGTGTAGCCAAAAAGTTATAGCTAATCAGTTATACAATAGTTTTTATTGTTGTTCATAATTTTAAACCATTATAATAAGTATAAATTACCTTACCAAGTTAATAGTGTAATGTATAGACATATATTTATAACTAATCAGCCAAATAATAGTTTTTATCACCATTCATAGTCTTAAAAATCCACTATAAGCATATCTCACATGGTATATCATATATATAAATATATGATTAATCCACATTATTTTATATGTATATTCTCTTTGAGCATTATGTCAAACACATAGCATGCATTACAGTTTCCTTTTATTCATTTTTCATATAATTATATGTGTGTGTGCACACATACGCGTGTGTATATATTTTATACACATGCATACACACACATGTTCTCAAATACTCAAAAAAGTCTTATTATGATAATATGAATTCAATTCAACACTTTGTATGCATTTTATTATTTCACATAATTTAGAATAAAAAAATCAACTCTATGGATTTAAATACTAGTATGCTTGCATTTATACCATATGTATGTATATTCATGTTTTTACAACTATTTTGCATACACTTTTAATCATTTTCACCTTTATTTTTGTACATAAATCTACCAAATATTTTAACAAACAATTGGAGTGTTGTTAGTAGGTATAGGGAAGAGAGTAGAAGCTACCACAACTCATCGCAAAGCACTTGCAGAACATTAGGCCGCCAAGGAAAATAGACTAAGAGGTACCCTATCAGGGTCATGTCTCTTTAAGAGACTAAGAATTGATATATGTATGTAATAGATGATAGATTAGGAAGATATTAAATCATATAAGAATAGAGAAAGGGACTATAATACAAAGCAAAGACTAAGACATATACATACATATACATATACATAAACATATACATATACATATACATATACATACACATACATACATACATACATACATACATACATACATACATACATACATACATACATACATACATACATACATACATACATACATACATACATACATACATATATATAATATGAAATTATAAGGATTCAATGGATATATGTGTCATGAATGATTTCTACTCTTGCTCAAGTTATAAATGAGTTCTATTCGATATAGTTTTCTATTGCACTTACTCTCTTCCATCACTGTACCCCCTAGGGTATAAACTAACTATATAAGGGATACTAGGTTATAGATCTTCAAACTACAATTCCCCATTTCCTATTGCTTTAACATTGGTTTCGCTATTGAGACCTTAGAGAGGATAGTGAAGAAAATTCGAAGTAAAAGAATAAAACATCAGCGGTAGAAAGAGATAACAATAATAAATGATTTTTTTTTCTTTTTCTTCTGTAGATACCTCTCTTAGGTACTACCTCTTTGAGAGGGGGTAGACACTTAAGGGATGAAAAATGGAAAGGGGGGAGGAATCTAAAAAGATTCCTAAAAAGATATAACTGCTCAAAATTTTAAACCACCCATGGGATATATAAAGATTAATAAAAATCTAAACCAGAAAAACCCATGGATAAAGGAGATAACAAAAGAGAAGTGGAGATCATTGAAAGGATTAAGTTGGGAATAGAAATGAACATAGAAGAAAGGAGGTTGAAACAAATTCAAGAAAGACAAGAAAGGTACTGCAGATAAATAGAAGAAGTAGAAAAGAGGAAAGAAGAATAATACTTAGAATTTATGGAAGGAAATATAAACAAAGATGAAGAGCATGCCGTTGAGGGTGCTACTGAGCACACCATTGTGGGTGCTGCCGAAGAAGAAGAAGAAGGTCACACCATTGGAGGTCTTGTTGGAAAAAGAAAATAAAGGATTTCACAACTAGGTTCTAACATGAAGAAAATAAAAAAAATTATATAAAAATAGGAGGGATTGAATACTATATAAATACTAGAAAGGATTTGGAATAAGCAATAGTAAGAATTATGACACCACCTCTAACTAAAACACAAACTGTTCATCTAGATTGGATAAATATTTCATTAAGGATAAATAAGGATTGGTTATCAATGGAAATCTATATACAAAACCTTCAAAATATAACATTCGATGTTGATTACTTGGATTAGTTAGTAACTAGAAGTGTTTTGAAAATAAGAGAGGATGTGGTAGAAAAATAAAAATTCTATGATTTTAACAACCTCTAATAAAATGGCACTATCAAATAACCAAATAATTCTTACTAAAAAATAAATATCTTCTAGGATGAAAAGAAAATTTGAACAAACACAACCCCTAGACCAAGAGTCACCCTTGTTGTTTTTAAAAGACATAAAAATTTCTATGGAAGAAATAAAATACAACTTAGAAAAACAAGTCATATGAATCAAAAAGCTTAAATATTAGTATCTTCATGGACTGTGGAAAACTCATACCAACTAAGTCATATGAGAACAAGAAAGAGAGGAAAAAAATATAGATGGTCTGAGCGAGTACAACTTTGACATAGGATATACAAAAAATGAATCCAAATAAGAAATATATGTATGAATATTCTTAGGAAATTACCTCTTTTTGAAAAATATACAAATGAAGCAGTAGAACATATATTTATCCTAGAATATATGTGGCAAAGAAAAAACATAATAAGAGATGATACAAAGCTATTTGTTTTCATTGGATCAATCCATGGAGACACCCTTAAATGGTACCTAAAAAACTACCCTAAAAATGATAAAGATTGGGAAATAGTTAAACAAGATTTTTTATCCATCTTTGATACTCAAAAATTGCCTATAGAAGGAGTCAACAAACTTAAGGAACATACATAGAATGAGGATGAAACCTTAAGAGAGTTTTGATAAAATATTTAAAGAAGATACTAGAAGTCTAGAAGAACCATTAACCAAAAAACATAAAATTGAATGGTTCATCTTTGGAGTAATATCAACCCTGGATGGGAGATATTTTAATACCTACCTAGAACTAGTTACTTTTGCATGCTGAATTAAAAACCAATCCTAGTGAAAACAAGAAAGATACAAAGAGAAAAAAGAGTTGGAGAAACTAAAACTAGGGATAAAACAATTAAGAGTCTGAAAAAACATTATGGTGAAGTAAGATATGTTTGCACTAGGAACTAATATTTGGTGTAATTACTACATAAGAGAAGGAAACACAAGAAATCAATGCTCGAAGGAAATTGGAGAAAAAAATGCTAATGTTCTACAAGTAGACTTGTGGGCACTACCTAGAAAGATAAAACTTAGTCTACTGTGACACTTGCAGAGAATGAGATGATCATAAGATGGAGGATTTTCCCTCATAGTTATTTCAATTAAGAGAAGATCCTACCGTAACACTTGTCATAGTGACCAACAAAAGTTGTCATATATTAAAGGATTGAAAGAGAGGCCACTACAATAGTAAAATCATAGATACAAACTACCATAATGGAAAAACAATAAGAATATCAATTCTATACAAAACCAACTAAATCAAGACACATACAATGATAGAGGCCAATTCCATGGAGATAGAGGCCGAGGTAGAGGAAGGATGAGATGAACATATGCCACATGTTTTAAATGTGGTAAACTAGGTCACTTTACTACAAAATGTTGAGGGGAGAGGAAGAAACCCTATGGCTTTTATAGGAGTATAGAACAAAATTTTCAATTGTGATAAAGCTTAGACCTATTAGAGGAATGCAACTCCACAATCAAAGAGAGACAAGCTCAAAAAACCTAAAATCATATAGAGGGGAAAGATTACTATGGAAAACACCAAAATAAATTGAGATAGATGAAGGAAATTATAAGAAAGATTATACGGAGACCATTAACTCTAATAGAGAATCTCCTAACCACAACAAAGTAGTAGTGATAACAAGACAAGGAAACAATGCCACAAATGATAGAAAAGACACAACAAAAGAATAAACTAGCTCATATGAGGAGGTATCCCACCCCACTAAAAGACAACATGATCACATAGTGGAAGAAACAAAGAGAATGGTCACAAACAAACATGATCAAGAAACATACAAATACTTTTCTAAACAAGAAGTAGGAATACTTAAACAATTAATAAAAATGCCTACACAATCAAACCTACTAGATAAAATACAACAAATTTATAAATATTAGAGAAAACATAGCAAAATACCACAAATTAGAACCATGAACAAAGAAGAAAAAATAAAAAATACGACCAATTATGATCATAGTATGTATAAACCATAAAAAAATACCAATTTCATGGTGGATTTAGCAAAAAATATCATTATTATACCAAAATGGGTGTGATCTCCCACATGATTCCTAAGATCAAGGGATTTGTTATTATCTCAAGAAATTTGGACCTTTGATTAAAAATGTTGATCCATGTCATTATGTATTATCAACTCTTGATTTGATCTTTGATCCATGTTCTCATCTCTCATCCATTTTCCTCCATTGGTTAGCTAATTCAATGTCAACCATTAATTCATTCCAGAAATCTATAAACTCCTCATTTTACATGAGAATTCATTCACAAGAATTTGAGAAACCTTACTCTACCCAATTTCATACTTGAGCTATTGAGAATTTGTGAATAAACATCCACCATTACCATGAATTCATCAAGATTTTTCACAATCAACTCTGGATAAGGTAATTTGAGCATTCCACACCATACTTCACTTATTTGCACTCAATCCACAATGGGATTGTACTGGTTTGCATCTTAGATAATTTCATTTAGCTTCACTTCATGTTTAATTTCTTTAGAATGAATCTTTCTTAAGTTGTAGATTAAATATCATTGAATATGGATTTTAATTGATCATTTCATCTTGCTATTGTTTCAATTCTTTAGTATTTGATCAATTAGACTAACCATACACACAATTGACATGCTCGGTTGGACCCACATCCCTATCTAACTTATTTTTTTTCAAGTTTGTCAGATATTGCAGGTTCAAGAAGCAAATTGACACCTTCACAATTGATAGGATGATGCTTTTGTAAATTTTGATGCCTTTGCAATTCAAAGGATGATTCCTTTGCAAATACCGACACCTCTATTTTCTAATATCTTCTTTTTTTGCTACATGTGAAAAGGTGATGCCTTTGCTGGACAATGACACTTATGCAAATTGATGATTCCTTTGTAGAAAATCTAGATTGATGCCTCTGTCTGATAGAGTGATATTTCTATCTGACATAGTGATGCCTTTGCAGACTAATTCTTTGCAGGAATCTTGGATTGGAGGAGTTGGAATCCAAAGTGATTTTGATCACTATGAGATTTTAACTTAGAAACATTTAATTTTGGTGTTGTTAAAATGAATTCATCTTTATTTTTGGCTTAAAATGAACAATGTAATATACACTTGTCTTTTGGGTTTAAAATGAACAACACAATCTACATATTTCCTTTGGGCTTAAAATGAGCCAAACACTTACATTTTGGTACACCTAAAATGAATGATTGTTTGTTGTGTATTCCATCTTTGGTAGGTTTTGAATGTTTATCCTCTCCCCTTGTGCCTAGTGCAATCTTGGGTGAAGAGAAACATGTTTAGCTTGTATTTAATGTTTCATTTTGGTCGAAGGAGCTATCTATGTATCCTCTCCCTGACACCTAGTGTGATCTTGGGTGATGAGAAATAGCAACGTGAATCCTTCCCTTTTTTTAAGTAGGAGGCTTGACTTGGGATACATATTTATTGAGAACCCAAGGGATCAACCTAAAGTGATGTTTTCCAACACACTATAGAAATTGGATGAGAGTGAAAGTTGTAGTTTGATCTGTGCATGTAGTGTACTACACTTTTACTAGGAATCTAGGGTAATTTTGGATTATGAGGATATGACTATGTAGCTGACAGTGTTCACATATGTTCCACCCACTAAGAACCAATTTGTACTAGAAGCCTATAAGACCTATCAAATGTCTTCTTATGGAGGTGCAATGGGATAACATCATCTTGTGAAGTTACTCGCTATGTATCAATGCTTGTTGAGGTGATAAAAATCATTGCAAGGAACTTTTCCTTCCAAGGTAAGAGGTTTTTTATATACGTGAGAATACTCTAGTTGTCCATTCAAGAAAAGGTATCTTTTGAGTGGGCCCAAAAAAAGAAAATAATCCTGATCTATCACTAAATAGGTTGTACTTCATGGCATGTTTTTATGTGAAGACCTTGTGACACTCTTTAGTGTGGCCTTGTGGAAGGACACATGAAAAACATCTAATCACCCTATTGAGTTAGTTCTACATGCCGTATACTATGTTTATACCAAAATAAAAACATCAAACAACTAGGTCAATTCACATTTTAAAGATCCTCTAGCATATTGACACATTTATCCAATATTGCAATGCCTTTTTACAATCTAACAATTATATTTTTATCAAAATGACGCTTTTGTTTGCACATTGTGGTGCGTTTGTAAGGGTGAAAAAAAGAGTACAATGATGCCTTTTTTTGGATATTTCAACACTTATGTAAAAAATCAGTGCCTTTGCAAATACTGAAACCTTTTTAGTGAACAATTTGATACCTTTACAAAAAATAGAATGGTGCCTTTACCAAAATTGAAAAACAACAAACCTCAAGATATTATTTGATTCTATATTTTGGTTCACATGCTCAAAATTGATTCGGATTAATGCATAAAAAAATTGGGTTCATTGGTATCAGTCAAAACAAACAAAGTTCACGTTCTTTATCATCTTGGTCCTATCAAAAACACTTTTTAGGTTCTCAATTAGGAGCAAACATAAAACTCTCAACATAAAACCATCAAAAAAACATAGTCCACACAACAAGTTAAATTTTGACACAAATCTCTTAGACTTACATTTTTCACCCTATCAACTAGTTTAGCTTCATCTTTGGAACAATTTGTTTTTGAGCATTTAGTTGAATTAGTAAAAATCATTTTGGACAAACTCACCTTGGAGTCATAAGTCTACTCCCAAGGTTTATAAGTTCATCATCATCAAACGTCAAACACATCTAAAATTTGAGTCTAGAATCTTGTCAAAATTGAGAGTTTCATATCTTTCACCCATTCACAAAATCATCCATTATTGGTCCTAAACCTATTAAAGGGTCTTTATTATCAAAATTTGAGGAAACCAAAAAATTTCAAGAACATCATTCACATCAAAGATCTCCTAGGGTTGACACAACTTGTATGGTTACAATTAGGTATCAACACAAAAGAAACATGGAAACAAACCCTACTTACCCTAAAATACTTACCACTATAAGTGCGAATCTAAATGGATAAAATGTTCCCATTTCTACCAATACTCTTACCAACATAGGTGTTAGTGATCAACCTTTTGGAATTCCACAAATAAATGAACTCCCTCTATAAAAAAAGATCAAAACGTCTACTCAACCATCTCAAGTTGAAATAGTTCACATAGAGGATATCACTAAAAAAAATTATGACTTCACTCCCGAAGAAATCTTAGAAATGCAACAAGACCAAGAGTTTATCCAAGTGATAGAGGCAACGATAAGTCAAAACCCCAATCAATACATGTTGATACTTGCAAAACACGGTGCTAAACTACCCCCCAATTTTGACATAAATCAACTTAGGGAACAACCAACAATATCAAATGTTGCAAATATAACTTATCAACAAGTAAATGACCCCTTGGTACATCATGTTATTCAAAAAATACCTAACCCCTCTTCAAACATACAAGGTCAATATATGGTTATGTCTCAAGGGATAGATCAAACAAACTTCAAAAATCAATACATCAATCCCTCGTACAATACTCAAAACTTAGGGAATCACACAAATTTTGGAATTTAAAACATTAACATTCCACCTACATTCAACACCAACATTCCACCTACATTCAACACCAACATTCCACTTACATACAATGCTCAAAATATTCACACAAATGTGTAAGGAAGCTAAGGTAGCGAAACAAATTCCTACACTAATCTTGAGACCCTCAAAGAATAATGAAAAGCTTTACAAATATCTAATAGTTAAAGAGACTTAAACATAAATAAATATAAATATCATGCATACCACAACACAATGATTTACGTGGGGAAAACCCTTTTGGGAGAAAACCCCACACTCCAAAAGCCACCCAATATATTATTTAGAAATCACAAAGATTACAATATACTTGTAGAGAAAGCTTCTCATATGAGTATCACTAACTAGAGATCTAGAGGAAACACAACTGCTATCAAAATCTTAGAATAAATCACAATACATAGCTATAATACAATGCCATCATAAAATAGGGTTACCTGGGTAAAAACATAATAGTGTGTCACACTTTTGGCCAAATAAATGGTTCCGAGTGAACTATTTTCGGCCAAAAGATATTAGGTAGAGTCGCTTTCAGTCGAAACCATGTGGCGTCGATGTGGCAGGCACATTTTCGGCCGAAGAGGTTTCGGCCGAATACGATTGGCCAAAAACATTGAAAAAGTGAGCGTATCTAGTATTTATGGCTTGGAAATATCAAGACATTTTTGGCCGAGTATGTTTCAGCTGAAACATGCTCGGCCAAAACCCTCTCAGCCAAGAATGTCTAGTTGGCATCCTACATGGCAGCCAACTCATCATTTTTCAAAATTTTCTGAAACATTCAACTTTGGTAGAGTATTTCTCTAGTCAAAATGATCTTTTTGCAAAAAATAAAAATACCCTTTTGTAAAGCTTGGAGTGAAGAATCCAAATATATAATTTTTATAATATTTTTATTAATTTTAATATATTTTATTTTTTAAATAATGCAAGTAGGTTTTAAAAAGAAAAAAAGAGGCTAATTAGGAATTAAAAAAAAGATAGTAAAACTTATTAATTTTTTAAAAATCTTATATGGGGCACAAGAGGAGAGAGTCTTCTTCAAAAGGGTATATTTTGTTATTTGAAAATAGTTAATGACCCATGAAAACTGTCAAATTATGACATGTCTGACTTTAAAATGTTATTACGAGAAAAATATATATCAAAATGTGATTTTTTTTCCATGCACAAGATATTGAAGTTACGTATTTGGAGAAAAAAAATAGGGAGAAATGATTTTTTTTTCAATTTGTTTCTTGATGACCTGTGAAGTCACTCTTTTTTGAAATTTCAGCATTCCAAAATTTGTCCTTAAATTGATAAAAACATAATGAAAACAATTTTTTTTAAATTTTAAAAATTACAGGAATAAACTACATCAATAGTTCTACATTTCATTAGTTTACACCATTTTGAAATTCAAAACATAAAAACCACTTTTATGTGCTCGAAGTTCAAATTTTGTTGTTGTTGTTGGTCGATTCCTTTATAAAGTGTGACACACGTTTGTGCTTTTACCCACCTTCTAGGGAGAGTCAAGCTAAAACAATATTGGTCGTCAGATCTAAGACCTAATGATGGACAATCTAGATTTACAATAATAAAACTTACATACAATTTTCCTTTCGAGGGTGCTACACTCGAGCCCCCACCAAGGGGAATGATCCTCTTGACCCCTCATTAGGGGAACCTCCCTATGCCCCCTCATTAGGGGAACCTCCCTGTGCCCCCTCATCAATGATGTATCACCAATACCTTATGTAATTTCAAGGTTGAGACACATTTTCCCAATAAAATGTCCCTAGTATTCAAAATTATCAAAGTCAAAATCAAACAAATCCTCAACAACATCAAGGTCTTCAACAACCTCAAGGTTCTCAACAACCCCAATGTCCTCAACAAATTTCACAACAACCTCAAGGTCCTCAAAAATTATCACAACAACCTCAAGGTTCTCAACAACATCAAATCTTACAATAACAACAAATACCTCAATGACCTCAAGTTCAAAAATCTCAAGTACAACATCAAGTACTATATAAAAACCAAAGTCCTCAACATCAATATCAAAATCCACCACATCAAGGGTCCCAATATCAAAACCAAAACCCACCACAATGTCAAAATCATTCATCCCCTCACAACACCATCTGAAAAAATCAACAAAATATCCAATATAAGCAACCACCAACGCAACATCTTGAAGTCATCATTTGTAACATCAACAATATATTACCCTACAAAAGTTGCAACAAAATAACAATTTATGTCACAACAAAATCTACAACAATCATCATACATCAATGTTCAACAATCAAATCCATCACAACAAAATACTGTCTTACAAAATCAATTTGGATCTTATAGTGCATCCCATCAACATCAAGGAAATCTGTAACATCAAACTAGTTTTACACCTTATGGAAATGATCAAATAGGTCCTATATATCAAGGTAACCCACAATATCAAACTAGGAATAACCAATTTCAAGTGGGTTCATATGACATGAATGTTCCTCCTTACCATGATCCAAGTTTACACAACATGTGTGCTTCACCATTGAACAATCATCCATTGGATATATCTTCACAAATACAAACACTAACACAAAAAACCCAAGACATTCAAATGGGAAAGACTAAAATTTCCTATATAGTTCAAGATCTATTTCATTATCCATTCGATCGAAGCATCACAATGATACCATTTCCTGCAAATTTTGAGATACCCATATTTGAAAAATACAAAGGATGTGGTAATCCAGAGGAGCATATTATAGAGTTCTATGTTGCATGTATGGAAGTATCATACAATGGCTCATGCCTAATGTGTCTATTCCTAAGAAGTTTGGGAGGGAAAGCCATAGAGTGGTTATCACACTTACCCTAAGGAATCAAAGCTTTCCAAGAGATAATAGATCAATTTGTGGCACAATTTTACTACAACATTGACACTGACGTAACCTTGGAGGAAATTTACACTCTTAAATAGAACAAGGGAGAGGCCTTTGCATCCTTCTTGCAAATATGGATACATAAAGCAAGCAAGTGTAAATGGTCCATGCCTAAGAGACAAGTCAAAATCATTGCAAAAAACTTAAACATATATTTAGCCTTCGAACTAAGAATGTAATACATAACAACATTTGATGAACTCATATCCAAAGGGCTTAACATTGAGAGGGCTCTCATTACCAAGGGAGTAGTGTAGATTTACAAAAATAATTACTGACCATCTAGTTCTAGTGATAAACCTTGATTTTGAGCCAAAAATAAGAACATTAATAATGACAGTGTGGTGGACGCAAAGGTTGTTATAAAGGCACCATCAAACCCACTTACACAGAAAAACACACAAAAAAATGTCCAAAATGAAAATCCTTTGTGAGGACCACCACCAAGACAAAATAATGCTCCTTGAAGATAGTTCACTCCCTTAGGGGAATCTTTCAAAATAGTGCTAAGGAAATTGATCCAATCAAAACACATTGAACTTCTTGATCATCCTAATTATCCTGAACCAAAAATAAAACCATTATGGTATAATGACAAGGATTTTTTCCAATAACATTTCACAAAAGGTCATAAAACACAAAATTGTATCAAATAAAACATCTCATCCAAGACCTTATTGATCAAGGAGAAGTTAATGTCGATAAAAAATTAGGGGATGGAGATATAGGAATATATACAAATCCAATGCCTAATCATGAGAAGGCCAAAGATTCTAGAAAATCCCCAAGCTATAACATTTGAGTCATACCTACAATAATGTAGTAGGACATATCCATACTACTCATTCTTCACAAGATGAGGAATTGGACATATATCAAGACACTTTCCTAGTGCATAATCAAGATCAATCACTAGTGTCTAGCAATGTTTCATATCAAAATGGCATTAAATACATCTCAGATTGCAACATAACTCCCTCATATGACTTCTTGATTGGCCATGTTGAAGAAGTTCCAAGGAAAAAAGAAACTTCCATCACCTCATATGAGCCCATTAAGACTAGCGAAGGGTCTTTCATCCATGCTATACCATCCACCCAAGAGTCATGTCAAGAAGATAATCCTAATTCTGATGAAATTTATCTTGAATCGAGTCAAGATCAAAATATCATCTCTTCAAAGAATTATAATGATCTCCATAGTATTTTCCAATATGTTAGTGAGAATTGCTCTAACATAATTTAGGATGAAGAGATCACTACCCCAAAATACTATCATGACTTAATAAATATCTTCCAATCCATCCAAGACTTCAAGAACGATGACCATACTTATATACCAACATCTACCCATGAGATGCTTCCTTCTGAGGGACATGTAGATGATCTTCCTTCAAAATAGGAGGCTCCTATTCTTGTCATTCCTCCAAATAATCAAGTGATAATAAAATCTCATAGTGACCTTAAAAGCATAGATTATGAATAAAACTCCTACATTTACTATGAATCACAAGCATTTGTTGAAGAACAATTAGAATCCACATCTATTGCTCCTTGTGAGGAGTCTCAAAAAAGCATAGAAGAAGTCTCATCATCTTTCCAAGTGAAATCATATTTAGTTGCAGTATGTCAATGAATGCATTATCAAGTAAAATAATTGGGTGTGTACATAAAAAGGGTCTCTTGGAATCAGTGCAAACAATCAACAATCATGAGCAATAGGGAATAGTTTCTTCCATAATCAGTGAATCTAATCATGTTAGAAATAGCCCCATAATATCAGGGGTAACTTTATCTAGTGAAAATATCAACATGGGGAGCATGAAGAGTCAGGTTATGATAAAACTGCTACCAAGGCTAAAACTAGCCATATCAAGAATTTTCATTCTCACACCTCTTCACCCACTAGTTTGGACCAACAAAAAGAGAAAAGTCTATCAAATAAAAGAGCAAGTCATCAAAGCAAAAAAATTGGAAAATCAAAATAGATGAACAAAATTCAAATGGATGCCAAAGAAAAATAAAGAAAACCATCCCTATCAAACTCCATTAGTCAAAGAAACTATGGGGTAAAACAAAAAAGAAAATTTCATCCATCACAAATGTCCACTGATGCAAAATCTTTTGCTTCAAAAGTGACATACAAGTGTAGACATGTAAAAGTGACCTAATGCATATCACACATCTTGAATGACATTTTTCCATTATCGACATCATTATCATTAATCTAATTGCATTTCACATCATTTACATCACTAACCCTATTTTCCTCTATTAATTGAATAATCTTTAATTATTTTAATCAATTCACTATATTGTCACCTAATCTAACTTTATTCTTCTTGATTAATCAAATAAACATCAGTTATTTAATTATGTCACTAATATACCTTATTCTTCTAAATCAATTAAATTGTTATCATGTAATAATTTAATTAAACCAATTATTCAAAATCATTTAACATAGTCAACAAAAAAATACATATTTATTTGTTAAAGTCAAACATGTCTTGCACGTTCATCTCCAAATATTAATTAATTATTCAATTAACTAATTATCCTCACCCTCTTGTGATTGAGAAAATAATTACCACTAATTTCTCACTCTAATCAGTTGACTAACTCATCTATTCCTCAATCTCACTAACCACTCAATCTATTCCCCAATCCCACTAACCACTCAACCTAATATCTAAATCACCCCAATCATTCCCATCTATTTCCACTAATCATTCCAACTTATTTTCTCTCAACCGTTCTCAACCATTGATTAGGATCTTTTACTACAAAATTTCAATTGTTCATCTCAAAACATGAAATCTATATATCGACCCTCTTCATTCTAAAAAATGATTAGAGAATCTATAGAGTTCATGCAACGAAGTCATGCTGAATTGAAATTTGAATTCTTGAGAGATTTTACACACATCTTCAATTACCATTAACCTGCTTTGAAGATTTTGCAACATCAAAGGGAGGCTTTATATTGATTCAAACATAATCCAACATCAATACAAATACAACTTCGACATGGTATGGTAAGACTTGTTTTGTTTTGAATTCATTTAAGTTTCTTAGTTGCTTATTTACATTTGGATTCATGGCTTTACATTTTGCATTTCATGAGTATGGGTTTGGAACTTGATCGCATTTTGAATTGATTTGATTTGATTCATTTTTTCTTTCCTTATGCTATTTTCCCCCCTTACATCAATTGGCATGCCTAGTGGGACCATGGTCCTTAACACTAATCATTTGAAAAGGTTTTTCGAGCAGTTACAGGTTCTAGAATGCTAATTTCTTTTGCAGGAAACACTATTGATAATTGAAACGTGGAAGTTCCAAAATTTTCACATGGTCATTTTCACGATTTTACCACAGTTGTAAATTTTTTGATTGCTATTGTACTAAATAGGCGCGCTATTTATTTTTTAACTGCTATTGTTTGTTTCATGTTATAGGTTTCTTAAAAAGTTGATTTTGACAGGGCTACTATTGTCTTAAGCAGGTCTGCAGTTGTACTTTTATTGATCGCTATTATCTAACTTAGCCTCTGTTGTTCCAGAGAAAGAGTCTACTATTGTACCAAATAGATCTGCTATTGTTCTTTTTTTCTTTTTGTTTCAATCTGTAAGTGTTTTTATGATTTTTTCGATTTGGCTAACCCTAATGTTTGATTGTTTATTTTTTTGGGAGGTTTTCTAATGTTGTTGGTGCAACCCTTCTAGGATTATGGCACATTTTTTATAAGAACCACAAACACTTTGATTGCAGAGTTGGTGAACTATCTAAGGGTGAATAGTCCAAGGCCATTTCACTTTTAAAAATATTTCTTAGTTAAGGCACATTTCAATTGGTGCTTTTAAAAATGAACAAGCAACTCTCACATTTCAATTGGTTCTTTTAAAACTAAACTTACAACTCTCATATTTCAATTGATGCTTTTAAAGTTGAACAAGCAACTCTCACATTTGAATTGGTGCTTTTAAAACTAAACTTACAACTCTCATATTTCAATTGATGCTTTTAAAGTTGAACAAGCAACTCTCACATTTGAATTGGTGCTTTTAAAGCTAAACTTACAACTCTCATATTTCAATTGATGCTTTTAAAGTTGAACAAGCAACTCACATTTCAATTGGTGTTTTTAAAAATGAACACAAAAATCTCATATTTCAATTGGGGCTTCTAAAACTGAACAAGAAAATCTCAAATTTTATTTTAGTGCTCCTAAAATTGAATGTTTTCATTTTGATGTTGTTAGAAATGAACGTAGTTTCATTTGTTGATGCTATTAAGATGAACAAAACAATTAGAAATATTCAATTTGGTGTTATAAAATTGAACAAATCATTTTTGATTTGCAAATTGATATATCTTACTTGACGTCTAAAATTCTTTGAATTTGGCATACCTAGCTAAAAATCAAATTGGCATCTTTACAGACTTCAAATTTTGGGCTTAAAAAGAAACTGTTATGAATTGTATACCATGTTTACCGTGCTTGGAAAACCAAGTGTGTATCCTCTCCCCTTGCGTCTTTTGACGATCTTGGGTGATAAAAAGCACTTTTGGTTTCACAATTATTTTTTTCAACATTACCTTTAGATCAGGCCTACCTAAGAGACACATCCCAAAAGGAGAACTTGAAGGTGACCTAAAGTGGAATTTCCTTCAAGCTGCTATATAAATGTTTTCTGTGAAAGCCAAGATTTAACTAGTATTAGCTTCGACCATCTGGTGCCATTCAAAATGGGGAGATACCTTTGTGTATAAGTGGCCTTAGTAGGAGTGGTTAAAGTCTTAAGTGGCTTGTTGTGTGCTCGCTGCCAGGTATCAGTCCCTTGAGCAGTGACTAAGAGCTTTAAAGTAGTTTTACCCACCTTTTGATTGAGATATTCTACTTGGTGACATAGTTCAGTGCAAGAGATGTGCATCATACTTTGAAGAACTTTACTCACCATATGAACTCCCTTGAATTGAGACAAAAATCCTTGTCTTAGCATAAGCTACTTGTAGCTTTCTGGGGAGAGGGTGATTGGGTCCTCCTTCCATTCCTGGAGGCCCCTATCTATCCATTATCAAAAGAAAAGTGTATACACTCAAAAGGGTGTCCCTAACTTACTTCGAAGGAGATTCCAAGTTGTGGGATTGAAAGTGTTGCCATTGGCAAATTTGACCTTAGGGATAATATTGCAAGTGATATCTCTTGATGTAATTATCAGTTTAACTATGGGTTGATTTTGGCCCCTTATCATCAAAACAATACGATCAGTTTTATACACTTTGATTGATATGATTTATCACTTTCCAAATCTCAAATAATATTCTCAAAATAATCAGATCAACCAAATATCTCGACATTGCAAACTTGTCCAAAAAACTGTTGTTAAACAAAATTGGAAAAATGAGAAACATGGTCACTATTGACATTCCTGTCACTTCTGTCCTGAACTTTGTCACTACTGTACTAAAGTTTGATTGTTGTTGTCCTAATATTTGACTATTGTTGTCATAAAAATTTCCACTTTTGTCAAATGACCGCTATTGTGCTCACTATTTCACCAGTCAAAAAAATTGAAACATATACCACTCTTGACATTCCTACTGCTACTGTCCTAAACTTTTCTATAGTTGTACTTTTATTGATCGCTGTCATCCTAAGTTTTAAATACTATTGTCGTTTTATCAAAACAACTGCTATTATGCTCACTGGTTCACTAGCTAGGATAATTGAAACAAAGACAACTCTTGATAAACCTGTCATAGTTGTTATGACAAAACAACCACTACTATACTAGAAATTTTCACTTCTAGATCAAAATTGCCACTATTGTCTTCTCTATTTACTAGTCACAACTTGAAACAGAAACTACTATTGCTCAAATTTTGGTCGCTATCATTCTGTATTCTAGTTGCTACTATTCTAAAAATTGTCACTATCATCCTATTTTTTGGTGCAAATATAAAATTGACCCAAAATTGGTTAATCCATCATCATTTGATACAAAAATAGTCAGATCTACAACAAGTCATTTCAACATTTTTCCATATCAATTAGCAAACCAAACATCAACCTAGTTTAGGACACAAATCAAACACAAGCACTTTGGATTATCCTTTTGATCCTATATTCTAATATATTAACATTTTCTTGCAACCTCAAGGCTAGTTCAAGTAGATTATCAACATATCCTCTAGAAAAATAGAGCAAAATATCAGTCCAAATCTTGCACAATTTTGTGTCCCAAAAATTAATGTCATCTTTTAAAAATTCACCAAACATCACTCATACTTTAGAATCTTGAGCATTAAAAACTCACTCCATAGAAAACCATCAACAAACCTTTACCAAAAGGTTTTCACACATTATCTACATACTTCATTCTAAAACAAAAAATCCTACAAAAATAAAGCACCATCCCATTTCATAGATAGTGATTCCAAAATTCACCAAGGTCTTGAACTTGTTTATGACAAAAATGAGATCTCAACATAGGAAAAAGATGGAAGCCAACAAGAGTAGTTCAAGTGCACCCATGAAAAACACCACTAATGAGGAAAACCAACCATGGGGTTACAACCCAAATGACCTTAAAACTCCTCCAAGAGAACCCATATTTAAAGCAACACAAAATTAACCACCTAGTAATGAGGAAGTACTCCTTAGACACAAAAACATGATTGATAGTCAAAATCAACTTCCAAATCCCAAGGATATTATCATAGAAGAATATGATAGCAATGAGGAACTTACTGAGGAAAAAATATTAGAGTACTCCCAAGATCCTAAGATGCAAAAGCTTATGGATAAAATGCTTGGGAAGAATGAAAACTCGTATTTCCTCACATTAGCACAAAGTGGTGCTAAACTACCCATAGACTTCAACATGGAAATTTTAAAAGATCCCAATCTTATTCCAATAGGAGATCAAAAAGTGGTTAGAAAAGTACCAAAACTAATGGTGAATCCAAACATACCACCCTTTTTCTCAAAAAACAATGATAATCTAAAAGGAAACGTATGGATAACACATTGTTTAAGCAACCATCACAAATTGAGCAAGCAGTGGTAGCTCAAAAACAACAAGGCATACCCCAAAAAATATCAAGATACCCTTCAAAAAATCCACAACAACAAGGTGTACCCCAAATGAAGTATCAAGGTACCCTTCAACAAAATCCACAACAAAAAGGTGTACCCCAAATGAACTATCAAGGTACCCTTCAACAAAATCCACAACAACAAGGCATACCCAAAACAAACTATCAAGGTACTGGTGTAGGGGCACCATTGAATAAGTTTTGTCCATTTAGGAAGTTAATGTGTAGGCTTTGATTTTTTGGGGTAATAAGCATAAAATAAGGTCTTGAGACCATTTTATAATGTATTTAGTCATAATTGAGTCATATTTAAGTGTTTAGTGGTGCTACCCATCAAATTTTAAATTTTGATTTCCAAGTCAATTATTCTCAAGTTCTCTTTCTGGGAACATAAAAATCCTTAAACTTGCGTTCCCCATTAACTTCATCCCAGTCACGACTTCTATAAATTTCATAAATTACAGTCCTACCAAATTTCCCAACCAAGTCGCCAGGTTCTCAAGTTTCAAAACCACCCAATTTCTCGATCTATTTATTATTCTTGAAGTCTCAAATCTCACTCTATAATGTTCCATGTAGTCAGCGTATCAGAGGTTCTAAAAACTTAGGAACTCTCGACATATTCTTAAATGTAATCTTTAAAATCTTCCGAAAAGATAGCTCTTAAATAAGGAAGTTGGCGAAATGAATTTAATAGTGGGTTGGAACGATTCTTGATAAATAAATGGTCATTACTTGCTGCCGGAGTTAAGTGAGCTCACATATGAAATAGGGTGGCAACATTTTCAATTTTAGAATTCTCTTAAGATGGTACTTCCTACAAACATGAGGGAATGGGAAGATGAACCTGTGCCTGTCATACAACTAGATTTAAATTGGCCAAAAGAAGAACAATTCAACATCATTTCTCAGCTACGTTTTCTTGCTTGGAAGGAAAAGATAAATTATCCTACATATCAGAGGGTGATTCTTGTTCTAGAGGAAGAAGAGGAGTGTGCTGAATTTCACAATTTGGTCATGGAGATGCAGTTAAAACTGTACAGAGTTCTGGCACCTTCGATGGTTTAGCAACATGCATGAAGTCTTTTTGTGACACGTGATGATAACGTCTATTCTGAAACTGTTTCCATTTCAAAATCTTTCTTGATTTTGGTCATTTTCAAGACTGTTACTTTTGTAATGTAACAGTTTTTGGTGTGCTTATATATAGACCTCCAAATTAATGATGAAGGAAAGGGGGAAAAAAATAGAAGAATTAGAAAAAATATAGAAAAAGGAAAAAGGAAGGGGTCTACTTTCCGCACAATTTTGTACTAGGGATACTGAGTCTATGAACTCATTTTTGATACTGAAGAAAATAAAGAAAATGTTTTAATCTTTGAATTCATCATGTTTTCTTTTGATCACAATGAAATTTGAATAAAACTGATCGATAGGAGCAAGTACCATGAAGATTCTAGAACATTAACCATAAAATGAATGGCCCTCAAACTGAGATGTGACCCGATGTGAATCTAATGTGATTCAGGATCATTAACCATAGGCTCTCAAGTTGAGATGTGAACTGATGTGAATCAAAATTTGTCAAGCTATGAGCAAGATGTGGCCAAAAGAAACTATAGAATCCAGATACAACTCATGTGAGTTGTCATAAAAAATAAGATGAGATCAAAGTGCAACTACACTCTAATTAGATTATTATGCAAGAAACCCCTCTGATGGAAATTTATATAAGTTCATTTATTACAATAACCCAGGATTGTAAAAGGAGAGAATGCAAAAACATGCATAAATTAAAGAGAAAATGCAAACCTAGTGCATGAAAACAAAAAAAGAGTGCATGCAAAAACCAATGTTTACATTTTCCTCCATGATTAAAATTGACCTCAGATCTGTGTAGAGGATTGAACCAGCTTTCCAACGCCTATTTGTTTTTGAAAAATGGAGACCGTATGCAAAAGATATGCCCCTAGAAGCATGAAAATGATGATCTGACTTTGACTAGAAAAATATGCAACATAATAGAAAAACCAGAAAAAAAAACTTGCACCACTATATTGGGCTTAGAACTAGCATTCTAGTGATATTTCATTTTCGAAAATCCGAGTTCGAACGCAAAAGTTATGGCCAAAATACCAAAACTGCTCTAAAAAGGTATGGAGGAAAACCTGGTGGTTAGACAAGTCGCTAGCATTAACCGCTAGTGGTTAACTAATGGTGGCACCCTGCATCACTAGTTTTTAAAATTATTTTTCTTAGATTGTGTGTCGTCCCAGGCCGTACGACCCATAAATGGAAAAATTGCCTCTCAGAGTCACTGTGTCCGATTTCGATGATGTGACAGTTAATTTTGGGGTTTTTGGGTGCTCTGAATGCGATGGTGAGGTCTGTTTGGGCTCAAAACACTCCAAAATTGTAGGTATGCTCTAGATTTGGAAACCCTCAAAAACTTCAAATCCTCACAGATCTGACAAACGATGATGAAAATCAATGAAACAAAAACCAATCCTGACTTTTTCCAGTGCTCTGAATCCAATGGAGATGTTCGATCTGATCCAAAACGCTTCATAAATAAGCTCAAGGTATGAAATCCTCGAGGAACCCCAAACGTACTCTACAATGAATTTCTCCAAAAATTGAGAAGGGGCTGCAAATCAAGGCTCTAATATCATGTTAGAAACATTTTTTTTTTTGCATTCTCTCCTTTTACAATCATGGGTTATTGTAATAAATGAACTTATATAAAGTTCCATCAAAGGGGTTTCTTGCATAATAATCTGATTATAATGTAGTTGCACTTTGATCTCATCTTCTTTTTGATGACAACTCGCATGAGTTGTATCTAGATTTTGTAGTTTCTTTTGGCCACATCTTGCTCATTGCTTGACACATTTTGATTCACATCAGTTCACATCTCAACTTGAGAACCTATGGTTAATGATCTTGAATCACATCAGATTCACATCAGGTCACATCTCAGTTTGAGGGACATTTATTTTATGGTTAATGTTCCAAAATCTTCATGGTACTTGCTCCTATGGATCATTTTTAGTCATAGTTTGGCATCGACATGGAGATACACATAGCTTCTAGATTCTTTCATCATATAATTCCCTCTTATGGGGGGCATCATTTAATCATCTACTATTGCTTCACATATTCTAGGGTTGTTCCAATTTGTGAGTTTTCCAGTGTTCCTTAGCATCAAGTCTACTGTTGCATTATCATGATTCCGCCTGAGTCCTTTAGTGACTCTCATATGGTTTATTGTAAACAGAGGTATCTTTCCTTTCTTGTTAGATTCAGGATTCCAAAGTTACTCCACTAGTGTTCTTCTAGTGTTTCTTTGTAGTAGGTCATCTCATTGAGGGGGGGTTTTGTCCCACTGGGTTTTCTCCTCTTTCTCATTCATTGCATTGGTACATGGGTACCTGATCAGGCCTTGTTGTTGGGACCCATATTTGCTTTCATGCATCTTTTATTTAGTGTTTTAGCTACTTCCTAAGTTCATCTTAAGGGGGGGTGTTAGAGTAATAAGTTATTTCACTTAATTAATTTAATCATATTGGTTAATTAATTAAGTCACTTATCACTTTAGTTACTTAAAACTAAAATTAGATAGATTAATAATTAATTATTAAGTGTGCACACTAGGGTTTCTTTTTAGGGTTATGCATACATTACTTTTATAAAGCAATTCATCTCTTGTAATTACTTAATTCCTGAATATTATTCATTTGCACATCTTCATGCAAATTGCTCTACTTTTTTTGTTTTTCTCTTGTGGAAGGTATTTTCTGGTTTACATGTCTGATCTTGGATTCTAACAAGCTGTACCTCTAAAATTCAGAGGAAATTTGTCGATTCAAAGATAACTTCTCCAACTGTTGGCGTTGTTTGTTCTTTTTGGGAATTTTGAGTCAAATTCTATCTTTATTTTCAAAGGAAAAATCTGTCAACCAACAGATTTTTGGTGACTCCACTGGGGAAACAAAAAGACCCATACCTTTCTTGTTTTAGATATTTAATGGTGCCTTCTAAAGAATGAAGGCTGGCGACTCTGTTTAATCAAGATATCTCAGAAAACGGTTCAGTGCTAGGCAAAACAAAGAAATCAGCCTAAAGTCAGAGAAAGGCCTACACCAACAATTGCACATATACTGGTTAGTGATGATGAAATACTCCAATATTTGTGGAATGAAGTCAAAGAAAGCATCTCTGAAGCTGAGAAGAAGAGGTTGCATCCGTCAAAAGATCACAAATCTTTACTATTGCTGGAAAAGGTACGCTGTAGATACTATTTGATTGAAGATTTTAAAAAAGAAATTCACGAGTTGCAAGATGCAGTGAGGAAGATGAAACAATTTAAAGAACCTAAAGATAATAATGTTCTTTCCAGTTCATATTTTTTTCTCCTTTCAATTTCTCTATACTTGATGAGTAGACTACTGTAGAGATATACATTACATCTCAGGAACTTATGAAAGAGTCTAGTCAAATTAAAAGCAAAAAATCAACAACTTCCATGGTGTGCATGAAAATGAGAGAAGTTGAACCATCATTTGCTTCTCCTAAAGAAGAGGTATCACCTAAGGACCCTAATAAGATTTTAATTCCCAACTGGTGTTTAGAAGCTTCAGATGATGAATTTCGGTGTGGGGTTGTGGATAAAAATGGCCATGTTGAAGAGGTTGATATAAATGCATTTACCTATGATGGAAAAAAAGATATAAATGTACTATTACCTGGATCTCTTAGATTGAATCTCGAAGAGAAGAAATTACTGGAAGAAGAAATGCATGCATGTAAAAGTAGTTTTGTTGAATCTGCTAAAGGTATGGACAATTGGTACTCTCAACATGCATATGCTCTCAATAAAGATTTTATTTGTACAAAGGAAGAATAAGTTCCTCCTACTAAATTTGACCCTATGTTAGTAGAATTTCACACCTAGAAATCACTAGTACTAGCAACAAGTACCAAATCTATTTATTTTCCACAAAATGCACATACAATCTCTGATATTTATCTTGTGCATTCAAATGAAGTCACAATAAATATGGCACCTGAAAAGAATGTTACAACAGTGATGAAAATGAGCAAACAGTTGGACAAAGAAATCAATTAGAGTGAATTCAATGCATTGTATCTGCTGACAAAATTCTATGAAAATTCAAACATTAGGGACAATCCCTTTTTGACTTATTTGATTTTGAATCAACCGAGGTTAATTATTTATCTTTTTCCCATAATAAAGATGGAGTAGATAAGTTTTTTCTTGAAAGTAGTTTTGAAAATGATGATGAAAAAATGAGGGAAAATCAATTGAATACTATATCTCATGATTCGAGTAGCTATTAGCAAGAGGAGAATAATAAGCGTTAAATCTGAAATTTCAAATTACTATGAACAAATAAAGAATGATCATTCTCAAGTTGCTAATCTACACTTAAAGGTTTTTGTTGATGGTTGTTTGTTCAAGAATGAAGTTGTTGATGATTTTTCAATTGATGAAGTTGAAGGCATTGAATTGGTGCTCAAAGAAGACAAGCTAACTGAATTTATTGTTAAAGAAAAAGAATTGGTTTTTTCATTGGGTGATGATTTTGTGACTAGCAAGGTTGATAGCAATAATGATAAAAATGATTTTTGTCGAGAAGAAGTTCATTTCAACCAAGGCACACAATTTTATTTCTTTCAAGAAGATGGTTCTCATTTATCTAAAAAAAATTGTAGAGGTAAGATAGGTGATATTCAAGAAACTATTAAAGTGTATGATGAAAAATGACTTTTTAGCTGTGAGCTTATACAAAGGAGCTTCTTACATTTGGTGAGTCACCATTGGACCTGCATGTTATTATTAAGTTTGCAAGTGTTTTGTAGGAGCACACTTCTTTTTCACAGTGGGTCATATTTTTCCCAACCTGTTAATGGCTTCGTATGATTCATTTGGGATTTTTCCAGAGGTAAGGGGCTCATACCCCTGTACATATTTGTAAATAAGTTTTTGGCGTGCTGTAGGTTCTAGTTGGTTTGGGCTTGTTCATTTTTGGCTTGTGCCCAGTTCCCCTCCACCCTTTTGCAAGCATCACCCTGTCCTCCTTCTTTACTCTTGACTTCACACCCAATGGACTTGGAATGGTCTACCCCAAGATTCTGGAATTCTCTGCATTTTCTTCAAAAATGTAGTCCCCAATTAGAGCCAATGGTACCTGCCGAATTTTAAATTTTTATTTCCAAGTCAAGTTGTTCTCAAGTTCTCTTTCTGAGAACATAAAAATCCTTAGACTCACATTCCCCATTAACTTCATCCTAGTTGCGGCTTCTGTAAATTTCATAACTTATTATGGTCCTACCAAATTTATTAACCAAGTCGCTAGGTTCTCAAGTTTCAAAACCACCCGATCGCCCAATCTATTTGTTATTCTTGAAGTCTCAAATCTCACTCTATAATGTCCCATGTAGTCAGTGTATCAGAGGTTCTAAAAACTTAGGAACTCCCAACAGATGGTTGTGGACTTTTGTTTTTCAGCAATGAGGTGACCTTGGTAGGTTGCTCGACTTACGAGGTGTCAACCCATTTAATGGATTGTACGGTGTCATGAAAGGATGTCTTTTCGAATGCTTTGAAATGTCAACTTGAAATTTAAATGTAATCTTTAAAATCTTCCGAAAATACAGCTCTTAAATAAGGAAGTTGGCAAAATGGATTTAATAGCAGGTTGGCATGATTCTTGATAAATAAATGGTCTTTACTTGCCACTGGAGTTAAGTGAGCTCACATATGAAATAGGGTGGCAACATTTTCAATTTCAGAATTCTCTCAAGATGGTACTTCCTACAAACATGAGGGAATGGGAAGATGAACTTGTGCCCATCATACAACCAAATTTAAATTGGCCTAAAGAAGAACAATTCAACATCATTTATTAGCTGTGTTCACTCGCCTAGAAGGAAAAGAAAAAATATCCTACATATTAGAGGGTGATTCTCATTTTGGAAGAAGAAGGGAGCATGCTGAATTTCAGCATTTGGTCATGGAGATGCAGTTAGAATTGTACAGAGTTTCGGCACCTCCGGTGGTTTAGTGACATGCATGAAGTCTTTTTGTGACACGTGATGATAATGTCTATTTTGAAACTATTTCCATTTCAAAATATTTCTTGATTCCAGTCATTTTCAAGACCTTTACTTTTGTAATGTAACCATTTTTGTTGTGCTTATATATAGATCTCTGAATTAATGATGGAGGAAGGGGAAAAAAATGGAAGAATTTGGAAAAATATAGAAAAAGGAAAAAAGGAAGGGGTCTGCTTTCTACACAATTTTGTACTAGGGATACTAAGTCCGTGAACTCATTTTTGACACTGAAGAAAATAAAGAAAATGTTTTAATCTTTGAATTCATCATGTTTTCTTTTGATTACAATGAACTTTGAATCTCTATAATTATTCTTTAGTTCCTATTCTTTTATAAGAAAATTGTGTGTATGTGTGTGATTATTTTTGAAACTTTGAATTCAGAATAACTCTCTATTGAAAGTAGCCTTGTCCTTTTCTTTTCCTGGATATCATTCATAAGTGTGGAATAGATAAACTTTGTGTTATCTTTTCACAGTTCTTGCTTTTAAATCAGGTTTTCACATCTAATTTCATGGTTATGGGTAGATGTTAGTTTTCCTTTTCTATTTTTTGGTGAAAAACATACGTTGTATTTCCATTCATTTCATATTATAAGAGGGAAATGTACCTCTCAAATTCAGAGGAAAGTTGTCGATTCAAAGATAACTTCTCCAATTTTTGGCACTGTTTGTTCTTCTTTTTGGGAATTTTGAGTCAAATCCTATCTTTATTTTTGAAGGAAAAATATGTCAACCAACAAGGGGTCATCTTGGTTGATATTGCAAAAATTGTATTTTGTGCAAAAGTTGTCAAATATAAAAGTTGTAAAAGGGCATTTTTGGAGGGATACCAATGGTCAAGTCTTTTAAAAGTTATTTTTGGAAGTTGAAACAGGTGGATATCAATGGGAAAAGGTATAAGAAGGATGGAAACTTCATTGGAGGATTGATTTTGAAGTTTGAAAAAGATTTCAACAAAATAAAACTTTGTTTTCCCTTAAAAATTATGTATTTCCTGAAGATTGCAGTGACTGTATGGCTCGTACAACACCACTTTGATTCATTGTGTTGTGGGATTTCATAGTATATTTTTCTAACCCTCATTTGAATCCATTTTGAAGGTTCCTCATCAAGTTTTGTGCACTTAATTGATAGTTTTCTCAGACTGGGTTTGAAAATAGGGTTGTGAGGGTTTTTAGTTTAAAAAATGTTTAACCCATTCCACCTTTTTGTCTGTATTGTTACTTGGTGGAATGGGTATATTTCATTAGGAAAAGGTGCATGGGAGTCTTGTGAGTGCAAGAGAAGCCTAGGAATGATGTTGGGTGTGAAGCCCTAGTGTGAGATATTGAGTTTTCATGAAGAAAAGTGAGGTTTTGTGATGTCAAAGTGGGATTTGTGTTGAGGAAGCAAGTTTTTTTGTTGTTTTGAGTTTGTACAAGTTAAATAGGACCTGTTTGAAGCATTGATGAGTTTGTGTAATCGTGGGAAAAGTGATTTTCAATAAGCCCTAGGGTTTCTAGGCTTAAAAAGAGGGTTTTGTGGTTTAGCCATTGGGTGATTGTATTCTTGAGATCTAATTGAGGATTATTTGGTTTTTTGGTATATTTTCTACTAGCCAATTTAGTTTATAAGTTTTGGAGAAATTTTGTGAGTGGTTTATTTGCAAAAGAGGCCTAATTTGAGGCCTAGAAAGTGAGTAAATCCAGATTTGATCGAATTGTTTCAAATAAGTCTATGGTGATTCATTGGTATGTTATTTTGTGTCAAAAAGGGTCCTTGAAATGGTTCAATTCTTGGTTTGAAAGGTTGATATTGTGAAGTTATACCCGATTGAGGGGTTTTCCAATGCTACAAGGGAAAGAGTGGTTTTGATGAAACGATGGGATTTTGATGAGTTTGTGACTTGATAATTGTTGTTGCTAGTTGGAATTGTGTTTTTTTGATTGCAGGACCTCCCTTGATTGCATCAAGTGGTATCAAAGAAAAGGTACCAGGTCTTTGTGGAGAAAAGTTGAAGATTGTGAGAGAAAGCTTGGAAGGTGAAGATGCAAGTGGGTGAAGATGCCTCTAAAGGGAAAGAATACAACAAAGGAGATGAATGAATTGAAGATTCAACACATAAGAGATATTAGAGAACTGAAAGAGAGAATATCATCCTTAGAAACCAATAAGAGAAGTAAAGCAGTTGAAAGAAGTGATTCAAAAGATGAAGATGATGAAGAGTTTAAAGATATTGAAGAAGAACTTGATCCAGAAGATTAGAGAATGAACAAGTTGTTGAAGTTAGTTAAAAGTGACGAGTACAAGGTGAAAATTGATGTGCAAAAGTTTGGAGGAAACTTGAATGAAGAAGAGTTGTTAGATTGGATATCATCTTTGGACAATTATTTTGAATGTGAAGAGATTCCAAAGGAGCAGAGAGTTAAATTGCAAAAATAAAGCTTAAGGGTCATGCACTTGTATGGTGGGATTATCTACATTGAAAAATAAGGAAGCAAGGAAAGTCTAAGATTGTGGCATGGGACAAGATGGTAGCTAAGTTAAAAGGTAAGTTTCTCCCTTCAGATTATTCAATTTAAATGTTTAAGAAGTTGCAAAGTTTAAGGCAAAAGGAAATGGATGTAAAGGTATACACTAAATAATTTTATAGACTGAGTATGAGATCTAATCATAATGAAAATGAAGATGAGAAGATTGCTAGGTACTTGGTTGGTTTGAGAATGAACATACAGGATGAGTTGGCTTTCAAAAATCCTAGGAGCATGGAGGAATGTTATCAAATGGAATTGAAGGATGAAGATAAAGTGAAAAGGAGACAAGAGAAAATAGTAAGAGGAAGAGGAAGAGGCAAAACAATGAGAGGAAGAGGATATTTCTCTACTCTAAGACAAGCAATTGAAAATCAAGAAGAACCAAGAAAAAGAGATGAACAAGTTGTATAATTTAGAGGAGGTTATAGAGGTACAAGGGGTAGATTTGGAGGTGGAAGGAATTCAAGCACTTTTTTAGGTAGATGTTATCATTGTCAAGAATATGGTCATCCTTCTTGGAAGTTCCCTGAGAAGATTGGTTCAACTTCAAGTGGAGGAGAAAGGAAACCTAATAGAAGAGCACAAATTGTTCATGAAGATGAAGCTGAAAGTTCAAATTCAAATACCCTACATGCTACTCTTGAAGTAGGAGAGATGCTGATGATGAAGAGACAAATCTTGAAGACCACAAAGGAGAGAGATCTAATTCAAAGAAGATCATTGTTTAGTACAAGCTGCATATGTAAAAATAAGGTATGCAAAGTGATTGTTGATTCAGGGTGTATTGATAACATTTTGTCCAGTGAGATGGTGGATAAATTGCATTTACAAAGAGTACCTAGGGAAAGACCATATAAAGTATCATGGGTTAGTGATAATAAATCTTTGGTGGTGAGTGAAAAAGCCATAATTGAGTTTCAGATTGGATAGTATAGAGATGAATTTCTTTGTGATATAATACCCATGAATTGTTGCCACATGTTGCTAGGAAGGCCTTGGTAGTTTGACAGGTCAGCCTTGTACAATGGAAGGAAAAACACATACATCATTGAAAAGGATGGGAGAGATTTTATTTTAACTCCATTGGTTGAGGAGATGAAATAACATGGTGAGATTATTGTGCTAGGTAGAAAGGAGTTTATTATTGTGGATGAGGGTAATGATAAAGAGTTGGTAGCTAGTGTAAAGCATGATAGAGGTAGGACAATAGATACAAGAAGAGAAAGTGATTTTCAATCAATTGTGAGGAAAAATGCTTTTGTGTGGAGAAAGAAGGTTGAAGGTAATGAGTTTCAGACTAGTAAAGTGTAGAGTAAGGTTGAAGAGCCTTTGGAAAGGTAAGTCGAGAGTGAAAGCATCATTATTGGGACTGTTATGTGCCCTATAACAGGGAAAAAGATGGAAAAATAGTTAAGAGATGTTATGACAGTGGTTGATGGTACTGGTAAAATAATAAAAGAGAAGACAATGAATTGTGATGATGATGTGACAGTGGGTTATTAGGTTGAAAAGATAGAGGACAAGAAGACAAAGGCTTGTGATGATTTTAGGATCATGGAAGAGACAAAGGTAGGTTTGACAAAGATAGTTAAGGCTACCGGTACACAAGTTTATGAGTTTGACAATGATAAAGTTGTAGTTGAAATAACTAGTGGACAAAGGATGAAACTAGAAACATAGAGTAAGGTAATGACAGTTGGAAAAAGGTTGAGTACATATGAAAAGGAAGGTGAAATGACAATGTTTGAAGTTGGAAGAAAAGAAAAACACCCCATAGTATATAGTGAACAGTTGGAGCAGAGTACAAGTGTTGGTGATTGCAAGAATGATAAAGATAGTGAAGAACCAAAGCAAGATGAACCTAATGAAATAATTAAAGGAGGACTGAAGTATGAAGAGCACAAGCAAGCTAGAAAAATCCTTCCAAGAGACTTGGAAAATTTTCAAATTGGGGTGTATGGTGTAGGGGCACCATTGAATAAGTTTTGTCCATTTAGCAAGTTAATGTGTAGTGTTGATGGTGTTTTCTGCATAGCAACAACTCAGACATAATACAATATTCTATCTCTCTTGAAAGGTAATCTTCAACTATAAATTACTGAAAATCACCCCAAGGTCTCTCGGGTGTCAGGTCATGACAATGCATAAACAACTCAGATAATCTGTGAAAATGTTGGTAATCACAATCAGACCTTACTACAAACAAACTGTATCTTTCCAATTTATCAGATCTTGCAATATGATGATCTCAAGTCCTAAATCTAACCAGATAATAAAGAAACAACAAAAGATGAGAGTGCAAGAGAAGCAATGAAACCTAAACTATTTCTAAGATGAACCATGCAAATGACAGATATTAGGAATGAACCAATCTCAAATAACCAATTCTTGCTTAACCCACAGTGCAATATCACAAGAACGGTGCAATCTTCTAAGGCATATAGATTTTCAAATCATAGAAATTCATCCACAATCGAACTAAGCACAAAATAGATATATGGTCCAGGTTGACTTCACTAGCCTACTACAATGAGATAGTTACTGGGAGTATAGACCAGTGATTGCTACAAACATTCCAAATATGAAATCATGAACATCATTCACCAAACTAATCCAACCCTAAAACACTAAATTCTAAATCTTTAAGCAATTTGAAAGATGAAACAATAGGAACCATGGAAGATAACTGTTGATGGTGTTTTCTACACAACAACAACTCAGACAGAATACAATATCTTATCTCTCTTGAAAGGTAATCTTCAACAATAAATTACTGAAAATCACCCCAAGGTCTCTCGGGTGGGTTTCAGGTCATGACAATGCATAAACAACTCAGATAATATGTGAAAATGCTGGTAATCACAAGGGGCCTTGTAAATAAACAATGTTGGAAGTGAATTTTCATCAGACGCAACAATATGGTGATGCTTTCAACCCTAAAACTAACCCAGATTCAAAATAAACAACAAAAGAGACAAGGGTTTAGAGAGATTCTATTCTATTCTAACTCCTAAGATCAATCACAATAATGATGAAAGCTGCAAATGGACAGATCCCTAACAAAACCGATCTCTGCTTGATCAAGGAAAAACCTGCAACTACACAGAAATGGTGCAATCTTCTGGGGAAATCCAAATATTTTTAGACTTTGAACATTCATTCACATACCCAACTGCTGGCACAATGTAAACAAGCATAAAAACTGTCGAAAATAAATACAAAGTTTGCCAAATCAACAATTCAATTGCATTACCTCTCCAGCATTACATAACAATTTCAAGTCTCTCATCTCCTACAACTAATTCTGAAAACTACTTGCCAATTCTGGCCTTCTAACTTAGCAAAACTTTGGCCTAATCAAAAACCTAAAAATATCTCCCTCCTTACAAATGAGGCAAAAATGCCATTTATAGAAAACCCCAAACATGTCGGCCCAATTGGATTTTACAATAATAACTGGCCTCAAAACAGGTCGGCCAGGAGAGTTCCAAAATAGGACAAGATTTGTATTAAATGCATGAATATTATCCATGTCGGCCCACGATCTCCAGCAAGATCAGATTCACGTGTTTTCCAGAAAGTCCTCCAGTTGTAGACAGTTTTGGCATGGATTCTTAGGCAGGTCCCACTTTGAAAATTTAAATTGAACATTTCCAGATTTTCCCTTTGGCATGAATCCATATGTAAGTCCCCCTTTTAATATTTGTTTAGTCCTGAAAAACAGATATCATCATTAATAGCCCACATGTTCAAATTAAATTTGAATAAAATTTTGACCTTTTTTAAAAAACTTACATTTTTATAAAGAAACTTTCCATCTTCAGATTTTTTTCCATTTTTGGAAATTTTTATTTTCAATTTTTTTATCTCAAGAAATTTTCATTTTCAGGATCATTTTTAAAAAATTTCCATTTTTGGAAAAATAATCATTTTCGAAAAATTTCCATTTCAGGAAACCAGACCAAGGGGAAAATCTAGGAAAATCCAGGTCAGGCGGACTCCAGACCAGAATCCGGAAAAAACCAGCTGGACAAGATTCTACCGAATAAGGCAAAAATTTCAACAATAGATCATCAAAATGAACCAAGAATGCGCGAAACATCGTGTAATATATCAAATTAAGCATGGGATGTTGAGCATTTATCATCAAATTCATCAATTTAATCCAATATTTCAATTTGCACAAAGCTTAGCAAAAAATTCAAAAAAATCCGGGTGGACCGGATTTTCGCGGACGGCATAAAATTCTGGACTTTGACACGTACCCGGAAAACTGAAGAAATCTAGGAAAATCCGGGTCGGGCGGAGAATCCCGGACGCCGGCAAAGACCCGGCCTTCGTTCAGATCCAGAATTTGAGCAGAATCCGGAAAAATCCGGACGGACCAGAAAATCCCGGATTGGGGTAAAAACCCGGATTTTTGCACAGGGTCGGACTTTGAGCAGAATTCGGGAAAATCCCGGATTGGTGTAAAAACCCAGATTTTTTCACAGAGCCGAACTTTGAGCAGAATCCGGGAAAATCCACATGGACCGGAAAATCCCGGATTGGGGTAAAAACCCGGATTTTTTCACAGAGCCGGACTTTGAGCAGAATCCGGGAAAATCCGGACTGATCAGAAAATCCTGGATTGGGGTAAAAACCCAGATTTTGCACATAACATAGTTTTTTGAAAGGGAAATCTGAAGAACTCACTTGGGCAAGCAAGATGAACATCTAAGGACCTCCAAAGGCAACCAAATCAATAAAATTAAGGGGCAAAAAGACACCAAAAGCTAGAGCAAAAAGAGGGTCCCTACTTTCAGTGGGGCGTGTGTGCAAAACTGCACAACAATAACTAACACAAAAGATTTCACCAGGAAAACCACAATGCCTTGTATTGTATTAGATTACCAAAATGCTACAACAATTCCACTGTTCTGTTACAATATTTGCTTCAAGAAATTGACTACTACTTCTACTACAAAATACTCTAGCTCTTTTATGATCTAACTTGTCTCTATTATCTTCCTTTTTCCCTTACAATGAGAAAAGAATGCCCTTTATAGAGAATTCATAAAACATGTTGGCCCAGCCAACTTTTACAAAATAAAATTAGCCAAAACAAGTCGGCCTTAGGAATTTCAAAATAAGACACACATTAAATGTCGATACATCATCAAGGTCGGCCTAGACACATTCCCCAATGTAGCCCGGATCAATACATGCCCTATAATAATAGGGAAGCACAAATCTTAAAATGGGCATTAACTACCGCCTCCCTTATCCTTATTCTGAGCCAATGATCCATGAACTCTCAAAAATACTTTATCTAGCTCGGTGACAGGTGTCAAGGGCAAGATCTTAAGCCGACATTCAATGGAGCCAATCTCCTCCTTTGACTGTTTAACAGTTTTATTCCAAACATCCTTGTGAGCCTGATACTTATCCATCACAGCCAAGTAGGTTGCTGCATCATCCAGCTGGTGTCCTGTTATGACATTTTCAGAATTTGGGGCATAAACATCATGCCACCATTCCCTTAATTGTTCTAGGCTCAGGTACTTAGGAGCAATTTTCCTCTTGCTGGTCATAATCTCAAAAAAATGCAATGCACCCATCATATACTCCAGTCAGGTCACCATCTATCAGCTTCTTCCGTTTATGAATCTTCCTCATGGCCTTTTTTCAAATCCGCAAAGCCTTAAACCATTCCCAAGGTTCATTAAGTTTGGAGGAAGGAAGAATCCCATCTGTAGCCAACTGATCCTTTCCATATTCTATAATTACTTTAGACTTCTGCAACAGAAGATCGATGTCCTCCTTATCTTGTGATAGCACATGTTCCAACAAGTCTTTGGCTCTGACTGCATCCTTTCCAACCGAAAGGACATCTTTTATTGCATTGTCTCCTTTCACTTGCACATCCTTCAACCAATATGTTGCAGTCTGGGTGGAAGCCTTCATGTTTTTGATTTCAGAAATGGTTTCCTTGGGCAAGAAACTAGGAGTCACAAAGGAAGATGGGTGGAGAGATTGCAGAGGTTTCATTACATCTTCTAGACACTTCTTAAGCCTCTCATTTTCCTTTCTAAGCTTATGTTTAGACTGAGTTTCCTTCCTTAATCTGCCGATTATTACTGCACTGGACCCTTCATATTCTTCAATATCCTGTTCCATAGAGGCTGGTCCTAGATTAATAGTCTGCACATTATAATCTTTTCTTTTGACCTCCTCTTTAGTTTTATCCACAGCAGGGCTGGCAATGTGAATGACCCTGTTACTCGCTTCATCTCTTTCTATCCTTGAAACCACCTTGGCCATCTTTTTCTTCTTGCCTTTACCAATCTTAGTTAACATCTCATCCCAATCCAGAGGGGTGTCTTCAACAACGACTTGCTTCTTCCTGGTTATCTCCTTTTCTAACCAATCCGGGACAGTAGGATCCACCCGAATTTCTTCTGTTTCGATCTCTTCATGTTGTTCCAGTGTTTCCTCCCTTCCTTTCTCAGGAGATTGATCACCCTGGTTACTCAATTCAGGTTCCTCTTCTTGCACAGGCGATGGGGTTCTAATAGAGGCATCCTCCTTTTTAGGTGATCCGTTACCTTTGCTACTCTCCGGAGAATCTTCATATTGAACTAGTGGAGAAGGGTGTCTTTCTACATCTTCAGTCTCAAGCTCAGCTGCTGCACCAAAGAGTTCTCCTTCCTTGAAAGGTTCTACCTCTCCACTAGTCTCTTGCTCTTGATGGGCTGTTTGCTCATGTAAAATCAGTGAAGGGGAAGTAGCCTTAGGTTGTTCCACAACTGGTGCCTTTGGGAGAGGGTCCATCTCTTGCATAGTCTCCTTAGGTGATGGAGTCCTTGATCTCCTCGTATAAACTTTAGTCTTTTCTCCTGAACTTTCTACCTCAACAATAGGAGTCTCATCTTTGGAAGCTTCTTGACCTTTCCTCCTTGAAACCCTAGTTGTTCTTGTCTTCTTTGGCTGTGGAGGAGCGTCATCTTCTTTAGCCTTTTCAAATTCCTGCTCTTCAAAAGACCTGCCTATCTTCAAAGTTCAGCTTCTTTTTTTTCCCTTTGGTTTTCTTTTCGGTTCTAGCTCACTTTCTTGAGGACCCCTGATTTTAATTTTGAAGGGTGAGCTCCCTTTAGTTTTCCCTTTGGGGTCATCTTCCCCGGATTCCTCTGAAGTGGACATAGGATTGAGATTTCCCATCAAATTAAAGGTACAGGGTACCTTCTCAATTTCCAACTCCCAAACCTTATGCTTTAACCAGGAAGTAGTAAATCTCATGACAGGGGCCATTAGGTCTTCTAGCTCAGTCACCTCATCATCATTCCAGTTTATCTCTCCGATTGATCTGTCTTTGACAGACTCATATGCATGGTCTTGCACCAGATTCCCGTCATCTTCTAGCTGGTCGGGGATCAACTTAACATTGTATTGCCTTATCACATCAACTGGAAGCCTAGAGTACCTTTTCTTCCTTGCTTCAAAATCATCTTTGATATTTGCCTAGTAATCCTCTAGGTCATCCTTGTGACGGTATTCTTTGGTGGCCTTCTTCTGCGCCTCCCCGGTGATATCAAAGTTCATCCTCTTGGAATGGAAAGAGAAACCATAAGCAGCTAGTTCGTCCTCTACCGCATGTGCCGATTGGATGGAAGGGAACACCTCAGCTATACCAATTTTGAGAGGGAAATCCCCACCAAAACCCATTTTATGCTTCACTTTCTTGACAATTGCATCAAAGTCACATATCTGTCTTACAACCTCCAATATCACAATATGATCAGTCGGATACTTAGGCAACTTGTATGGGGCAGCTTGACATCCATCGATTCTGATGTAGGAGAAAGTGGGAAACTGAATGAACCAAGCTCCATATCCCTTTATCAACTCCTTTGCTCCATCAGATAATATCACATGCTCCGCATTTTGAAGCAACCTAGTGATATGCATTGTAAATGCATCGTTTGCTCTTTTGTAATCCCGGTGTCCCAGGTGCAATTCTAGGTATATGTCATAGATTATATCTTATCCAAATGTCCCCTTCAGATTCAAACCCCTGTATGGGTAGAATCTAGCTAACACATACATCACATAGGAAGACATGGTGAACCTCTTTGTTTCCAAGACATCCCTCAGTTGTCTGTCAATCACAACACTAATGAGTCCTGCCCAATGGTAATAGTACCCTGTTCAATTTTGTTGATCACATGGACCATCCAATTTTCCAACACTCCAACACTCTTCAAACCTGCCACTTTGCTCAAAAATGTGATCGCATCATATATGTCCGATCTGAATTTAACCATGTGTAATTGCTTAGGTAGTTTGGAAAAGTGAGATTTTGGTTTCTCCAACCAGAAATTAATCATTTGCTGGGCTTTGGTGGGCTCATTCGCATAATAGGTTTTGGCTAGATCCATGTTTAAGGCACACACAGAAGGCAAATCCGGCATGTCAAAGGCTTGAGCAATAGAAACAGGATTGAAATTTGCCAAGACTCTCCCCTCAGTACTTACAACTCTCTGTGTGTCAAAATCATATTGTCAGGCACACTCTAGTATCAATTCATAACACTGGATTGCAGGAGGGAACCCTACCACGTGGACCAATCCGGACTTCATCATTCCTTCTCTCAAGATTGATAGATCCTTCCGAGCTGTTCTTTCTTTGAATTCCTCATATCTCCACGCTCCAACATTGGTGTCAGAGACCTCAGACCATACAGAGGATACTTTGCTGTCAGGCAGTTGACTCTTGGTATCCAATCTCAATTTTTCTACCTTCGAAATAGAGGATCCCTCCGTATCACCTTTAGACTTTCTTGTAGCCGCCCTACTTGATTCAGCCTGCATTCACAAAAGAGCGTCATGAGCATACAATTATCACACATATTCCAATCAATTCCAATCAAAGGGTTAGCATAAAACCACATAAAGCAATCAAGATCCATCACAAATTCATCAATCCTTGAAAGTCCGAAAAAAAGAAGCAATCCGGGAAAATAAGGTAAACCAGGAAAATTCAGTCGGGGCAAAATTTCAGAGAAATCCGACCCAGACGGATTCCTTCTGCCAAGATGTCATTCGCCAAATTAATCGTTAGTACAAACAAAAAACTATGTAATTATTATGAAATCCATCCATTAGCAACAAGAAATCATCATTTAGCACCTTACCCCATTAGCCCTAGCCTTGAGAATCAAAAGAATGAAACCGGGCAGGAAAATCGGAAAAATCCGGAGAGGTCAAATTTTCGCGGATGGTTCAAATACTCTTGAATTCGCCATGCTCCGTGGACTTGAAAGATATCAGGAAAATTCAGGTGCGCAGGAATTCCACGGATATGGCAGAAACCCGACGATTACTACCATGCAAACAAAGAATAGGATGATCACTTCAAACCTTCCCACTTGGATTCTAATGGTCCCAAAATTGACGCCAATAAGCAAAATTTTAGATGCACATGGATTCAAATCCCAAAGTTCTCAAATGACTAATCTTCACAGCAAAACAATGATGCCCTAATTTTGACGACTAGACCCTCCGCCATGAAAACCTGGGTAAGCTTGAGGTTTGGAATACTACCCTTAAATGATCAGGCCGGAGCACACCGAGACTCCCAAGGCATGAGCAAATTTGATCTAAACGCCAGATATGAAAATCATGATAGATCAACCGTTCCTAGCAAATCCGAACAAAACATCAAAAAACCCCAATCTTGCAAAATACAACAAATTACGCACCTAGGGGCAAAATCCTACCTAGAACGCCCATCTACATCGATCTATTCGACATTCTTTTGGTAAACAAGGGCATGCATAGTGCGAATGATAAAATTTTGTGAAGAGTGAGGTCAAACCCTAGCTCTATAAATATACAATCATACTCAAGCAAAGGCCGACCTAAAATGACTATCAATCAACTCGAAAGATTCAGTCATGACGCAAACAAAAGAGGGGCTAGCAATGACTTACCATGGAATCCGAACAAGGCTCAAGCTCGAGGTGGTTACTATGTAACAACATGCCTTAGCAACAAAAACTTTGACCAGGGCTCAATCAATCCACAAGTGGCAGCTCGAATTCAGCAATCAGGACCTCAAATGGAAACTCTCCAACGCCAAAGCAGAAAGCAAGTGAAGAATGAAATCAAAATGATGCCCAAAAGACCTTAAATCCATCCATAATCGCGTCTGAGCAAAGGTACTTCGAGCATTAATGAGCAACAAGATGTATAAAGGAAATCTGAGAACCTGAGCCCAGGACGGAATTTCGGAAAAAACCAACCCAGATGGAAAATCCGGAAGGACACAAATTCCGCGGAAATGGCAGAAACCGGGATATGAACAAAGTTTGGGAAAATAATGCAGTTTGGAAAAATCCGCTCGACCCAGAAAATCTCGGATTCAAACAGAAACCCGGATTCAGAAAATTAATCCATGAAAATCCGGACAATGAACCAGAACCCAGAAAATCTGCCAGAGCTGGAAAATCCCAGATTCAGATCAAAACCCAGATTTTCATTAAAACCAAATTTTAAACAATCCAAGCCTCAAGGCAAGACCAAAGCCAACAAAACCAACATCTCAAGACCTCAAAAAGACAAGTCCAATAAAACCAAAGATCAAAAGACATTATCAAAAGAGGGTCCCTACTCTAAGTGGGGCGTGTGTGCAAAATTGAACAACAAATGGCGACTCTGCTGGGGAAATGCTCCCGAGCATTTCGATGAAAAACTGGAATCAAGAACCCAAAACTTATGTTCTCAACTCATCCATCCTGCCACCACCTATGACTAAAAAAAGAGTACCCTCAGTCATCTAAACTTTCCTACACTAGGGTCGAAGTGTGTGCATATGTATTCATTATCTTCCTTCAGCTGCAATAGGAACCGATCTTGGTATGGACAAGCTACGTAAAGATTCGTACTCTAAAAGTGACCTGGATAGAGCCTCGCTGCTAGTCAGGCATCCATAGCCTCGACGAGGTTATCGATGTGATCCTCCTGAACATAGCTCTACTGCCAGCCAGGCGTCCATAGCCCTGGTAGAGATATTCAGATTCCCCTGATGGGTTGAATTCAAATCTTTTTTTTTTAATACTAGTCTTTTCACTGTTTTCACTTCAACCTGTGAACAATGAGGTTCACACTCAGGGATGAGAACCACAGTGGCACTAGAGTAGAAAAATATTTTTCACCTGTTCAAACCTCATAGGGACCTTTTGCAACTTCAGGTATCTTTAATATTTGAAAGTATGAGACCCTAATGTATTCCTGCTCAACCTGACTGAAAGACTCTTTATCTTAGCACAAGGGTGACACTGGGTAGAGAATTCATACCATGATGTTCTGAAAGGATGATTAGAGTTTGTAAGGGAAATACTAAGAACGTCACACCTACTTTGTCACCACTATCATACAAATGCAACAAAGGATCCCCAAAAGAGAAGGAGCCAAGAGCAAGAGCAACACAAACCAAACCAAAACAAACCAAAGCAAACCTACTCTAACCGAAACAGAACAAACAAACCGAAAGGAAACCTATTCTAACCAAAAAAAAACAACAGAAAGCAACCTAAACTAACTATATACAAAGCAAGGAGCTGAAAATAGCTCAGGATTGGAAATAATGTTTCAAATACTACCCATTGACAGGCAGTGGAATATCTTCTCCCGTGAGAGTCTTCAGACGGAAGGCATTACCTCCAAGTATTTCAGCAATCTGATATGGACCAAGCCACAATTTGTCAAATTTCCCATGGTCCCCTTTTCGATCATGAGGTTTATCCCAGTATAGGACAAGGTCAAAAATCCTAAAAGCTTTGACTTTAGCCCTCCTATCAAACCACCTCTTAACAACCCCTTGATGTTTGGAAAAATTCTCAAGGGAATTATCTCGTTTCTCCTCAAGGTGCAGTAGTTCTTTCAACCTAGCCTCCCTTCTATCCCCCTCATCATAAAAATCATTAATAAACTATAAGGTTGGGATCTTGAGTTGAATAGGGAATACTGGCTCCAGACCATATACTAAGTGATAGGGAGATGTTTCGATGGATGACTTAAGTCTCGTACGATCTGCCCAAAGGGCAAACCGAAGCTGGGTATGCCAGTCTTTTGGGTTCCTCTCTAACAACTTACGTATGATAGTTAATAAGTTCTTATTAGAGGACTCTGCTAAGCCATTACCCTAGGGATAATAATTAGACGCAAACTTCACAATAATGCCATGTTCAAAAGCCCAATTTGAAAATTTTAAAGATGCGAAAGCAGGACCATTATCACAGACAACAGCAATGGGGCATCCAAATTGATTAAGAATAGCAGATTCTAAGAAATCAATCACTACTTCAGATGTACATTGCCTGCAAGCAAATGCTTTAGTCCATCTTGTGAAATAATCAGTAATAGTTAGGATGTACCTATGTTCCACAGAAGATGGTGGGTTGATAGGGCCTATGAAATCCATTCCCCATTGGGCAAAAGGTCTTACCTCAATGACCGATTGGAGCGGAAGTGCTGCATACCTTTCCCTTGTTACTGCAGTCTAGTAGGTGTGACAGGTCCTGACATGATGGTGGACATCTTTGAACAACGTGGGCCAGTAATACCCAGCCCTTAAGATCTGATTTGTAGTGGCAATTGTAGAACCATGGCCAGTGCCATACCTTTCGTGAAATTCATTTATCACCTTTTCAGCTTCCCGCTTCCCAAGACACCTCAAATAAATGCCCTCATGATTTTTCTTGTACAGAACAGCTCCCTTTAGCATGAAACCGTCACTCTTTAATCGCAAAGCTCTCCTCTGAACAACATTAAGATGACCTAGAGATCATTGGTTCAACAAATAATAAACTATGTCATCATACCAGCCATCTGGGGAAACTTCCTCGATGTTATAATTCTGAACAGTTAGTTCAGGGCCTATTTCAGCCATAGTCTGAGTAAGTCCTTACCCTCTCACGAACTTCATGGGCTGGATCTCAATATCGTACTCCTGTAGCATTGTCACCCACTTAGCTCTATGCTCTCCTAACTCGTTCTGCATCAGAAGTAACTTGACTGCGGGGTCTGGGACAATTGCATAAACCTTATTCCTGAGGATATAATGTCTGAATTGCTTCACTGCTCTAACCAGAGCGTATGCCTACTTTTCTACACTTGGGTATCTCAACTCAACATCTTTTAATGGGGCACTCATAAAGGCAATGGGATGCTCATTTCCCTCATCATACTTTTGAGTTAGCATTCCTGCACATGAATGGTCCAAAGCAAATGAATAGATATAAAAGGGCTTACTGTAATTGGGACTTACCAATACTGGAGCATCAACAATGGCTCTTTTGATTTCTGCAAATGCCTCATTGGCTTCCGTAGTCCATTCGATCTTAGCATCCTGCTTCAACATTGCATTCAGTGGCTTGACAATTTCAACAAATCCAGTAATGAATTTTCTGACGAAGTTGATCTTGCCAAAGAAAGATTTCATCTCCTTTTTGCTAGCAGGTGGCTGAATTTTCAGTATAGCCTCCACTCTTTCTAGATCAATAGAAATTCCCTTTTCTAATATCACATGTCCGAGCAGCTTTCCCTCTGTTACTCCGAAAATACATTTTTTAGGATTCAGGGATATGCCAAATTCCCTGCACCTTTGAAACACTTTGCACAAATCAGAGATGTGATCCCCTCTATTTTTTGAAAAAATAGTCAAGTCATCCATATAAATAATGATGCATTTGCCTATGATATCCTTGAAGGAAATATCCATAGCCCTTTGAAATGTAGCTCCTGCATTAATGAGACCAAAATGCATCCTTCTATAGGAAAAGGTACCCCACTTAGTTGTGAAAGCAGTCTTGTGCCTATCCTCATATTGAACCATTACTTGATTGTACCCTGAATAACCGTCCAGAAAGGACATCATCTGAGATCCATTAACCACTTGAAGTACTTCATCCAATGAAGGGACTGGATAGTTGTCCTTTTTCGACGATCTGTTTAAATTCCTGAAATCAACACAGAGCCTAATTTCTCCATTCTTTTTCCTTACAGGAACCAGGTTTGTTACCCATGTTGAATGCCTGACAGGAAATATAATTCTGGCAGATAGTAACTTTTGGACTTCTTTCTGTATAAGTGGTTCCAGTAACGCGTTGATAGGTCTCTGTCTCTGCCTAAAAGGTTTAGCACTTGGCTTCAGGGGTATAGTATGAGTTATGATTGATGTATCATAAGTTTTCAAATCCTCATAACTCCAGGCTACGATATCTGGAAAGCTATGTAGTGCTTCAATTATTCCTTGTCTTTCTTCTGGAGTGCATATTTTTCCAATGAAAATGTTCTTAGCATTGTCCTCAATTTCTAAGTTGTAAGTGTCACACTGTCCATTGATAGACTCTTTTTTTGACTCTTGTTCCTGATCTTTGATCTTATCCATATCAAAAATTTGTTCCAACTGTACCATTCCCCTTGGAATAGTATTTGATTTTAGATTCATCACTCCTTCCAAATCCAGTTATGCTTCCTGGGGTTCTGCTTCATCGATGATTTGGGAAGCAAAAACGTCTGTATTTGTGATGAAATCAAGAATATGCTTGTCATCTTCAAACACCTGAAAGTTAGTAACATTGTCTGGAACCGATGGCATAGGAGTCAATTCTACAGTGAACTTCTTCAAACCTGACAAAGATAAAGGCTACAGAGTGCTTGATGCCTGAGCCAGTGAATCTGCAGTTTGATTCTTCTGCCGTGGTATTAGTTGAATATTGAAGGCATCAAATCCCTCAATGAGGTCCCATACTCTATGCCTATAATTGGTCATTCTCCTATCGTGGCATGAATATTGCTTCCTTGCTTAACTACTAACTCAGAATCACCAAAAACTTGCAGAATCTTAACCTTTTTCTTGAGTGCCATGAGAAGTCCATGAATTAATGCTTCATACTCTGCTACATTATTAGTACAGTGAAATTGAAGTCTATGGGCTGCAAAGAAATTTTTACCTTTTGGACTGATCAGTTTGAACCCAGCCCCGACTCCATGCTTGGATTGGGATCCATCAAACCTGAGAGTCCAACATTCAGCAGTTGTAGTCCTCTTCATTACGTCTTTTGACCCTTGACTGTTGGACGGTTCCTCAGATGGTATAGGTTCCTTTCCTTGATATCCTTCCTTAGGGTTTTGCACATCTATCTTAGCAGCCTGGGTTGAATTTAGGCATTTCTGTACTCGTTCTACTGCTGTCTGGCATAAACAACACTCCAACTCAAAATGGGAAGTATTATGAACTCTACACCAATTAGGTAAGAGTAACTCTTCAAAGCTTGTCCTTCTACCTAGGTGATTTTGATTTTCAACACACTGCTTGATGAATTCCTGAAAACTGTCTAATAGGCTGATCTGATTATCTTCGGTTTCCTCTTCTTCCTCCATTGATTCTGTCAAAATAGTAACATGGCTGGATCCTGTCTCTGCATCAATTGGCATCGTGTGTAGCATCAATACTTCCTCTGAGTCTGACTCCTCATACGGAGTTGACAACATATAATTTCCCATGCCTACTTCGGATATTAGAACTTCTGTTGAAGTATTTTGATATTCCGTAATCATGTATTTCATTCTTGGCTCTCTCTCAATTCTGATCTGATTGGGCACTCCTTTCCAGGGAAGCCACATGTGAGAGTGATCAGTAGACACATATCCATTCAAAGCCTTAGTAAAATCTCTTCCTAGAATCAAACCATACGCATTCGGGATATCAGCTACTTGAATATTGATAACCTGTTGAATCCTTGGGTCCAAAGCTATCTGCATGTGAATCATGTTTAATTCTCCCACCACATTTACTTCAGTTCTATCCAATTGAGTTACTTTCTTCTAGGAATCAGCAGGTGTAATTCCTAAAGCTCTACATACTCCAAATGGCATCACATTGGTGGAAGCACCAGAATCCAGTAAACAATTGTATAGATTCTTACCGAATATGCGCACAAAGATCAGAAATGGTGGAGTTTCTGTCTTCCCTTGAAACAAAGTTGGCTGAGTATCTACTTGAGCCACTTGAGTCTTGTCCTTTTCCTTTCCTTTGTCTCCAGGGGGAAAGTTAGTCCGACTGTGGGCTTGATTTTGTGTCTTCACAGGCTGAGAACTAGAAATCTTGTTGTTATCCTCACTAGAAGGTTTATCCAAAGACACTGGATGTGCATCATAAGTACCTAAAACTGCCTTCCTAATTGCAGGGAACCTTAATAACTCAAATGCTGAAAGATTTACCTTTAATTTTTTGAACTCCTCAGTGACATATGAAGCCATTTGCTCTTCGCTCATATCAGTGGAGACTTCCCTAGAAGGTTCTTCCACCTTGTCTCTACCTGCCTGAACAACCTTTTCCTTCTGCGGGTCAGTTTGAACTTGTCTTTCCTTCGAAAGGTACTGCCTTGAAACATGCGGATAGGACAGATTATTATTAGCATTCAGATCTAGAGGGGTATTGAAATTATTAGGAGGAATGGAGGTGGTAAAAGGTCCCCCAGCCTGTGGGTGCCTATGAGGCATATCTCTCAAATCTTGCCTCTGGAACATCTGTACTTCTTCAACATAAGCTTCTTCCTGATCGAGGGGACCATTGTCATTCATTGCTTCCTCATTGAATAAACGAGCAACCTCATCTCCATTGCAGATTTGATCTGTCTTTCCTTCCTGAGAATCAGATTCCTCTTCTGGTACATTTTCCTTGCTTGCCAGAAAGGGAGCATGATTCAATACAAGCACAGAAGAGTCATAGGGTGTGGAGGGAACGATCTCCTGGCCATTTGCATTATTCTCCACTTCGTATTGGAAAATAGAAGTTGCGGTATGGAATTCTAGACATTCTAACTCTGAATGCTGGTTTGTCTTATGAAGCCTACACCATCTTGACAGGGCAGCTTCAGCCAAATACACACCACTAGGAGGCTTATCCTAACTCACTGGTTGATTTGCAGATTGGTTGACAGGTTGATCCAAGGGAGTAGGAACCCCTCCATTATTAGGTCCCGTATTCCACGTTCTGTTTTGTCCCTGTGACTGCCTCTTATCAAATCCTAATCCACTACCTTATTCTCTATCAAAATTCTGTCTCCTATCGTTATTGAATCCTCTGTCATTGTTGTAACCCTTATCCTGATTGTATCCCCGGTCATTATAGAATCCTCTTTCATTATGCTGTCCTCTGTCGAAATTCTACCCTTGTGGAAATTCTCTATTCTGATTGGACTGTATATTCTTCTGGGCAACTTGTAATTGGCTATTTTGATTTCTTAGGTAGGTCACCTCTAGATTCAACTTCTTTATCTACTCAGCCATTTCATCAATCCTCTCCCTATTTGGATCTCGATAAGGGATCTGGTTTGGATTACTCTGAGGAGGGACAGGCATTGTAGCAGGTCCCATAGACTGATGCAACACTTCATAGTTCTGCAAATAGGCAGGGAAACTATTCGACTGTGGCTGATACATGGGCTGGTTAACCTGCTGCTAGGAAAAATTCATCATAGGGGAAACCTGGCTCACGGGGAGACCAGGATGTGGCACCAACGACAATTGGGGTACCAGATTCATGATTGGGGTATGATTGGTAAGCGCCTCATTTACTGCCTGAACCTGATTGGGATGTGCAACTAGTCCTAAAGAAGGCAATGGTCCAGTCAAATGTTGCCTAAGATTTGTGCTAAGCTTGATGGCTTTTGTATAGGCATCAGTTAAGCTAGCTGGAGGGTTAGGTCTCCACTTCAGAAAGGTGGTCGTAAGGCTATCCAATGCTTCGTAATAGACTCCCAGTGCTGTATTGTTATCCAAAACATAATGATCTTGAAGTCTGGTGTACGCACGGTGAAACCTATTATTGAAACTAGATATTGGTTCATTAACCTCTCTCTTGACTCTCGTGAATTGCAGATACAATTCATTGACACTGATGGGTATTCTGAACTTCTGTAGAAAGGCAGTTTCAAGATCATTCCAATTAAGAATTGAGCCAGATGGGAGGTGATTGTACCAGTAAAAAGCCTCTTCTCCTAGTGAATAAGGAAACAACCTACAGGCAACATCCTCATGAACAATCCCTCTATCTTTGAGACAGGTTTGGAAAATCCTTATATGTTCTTCAGTAGTCCTGTTTGGGTCATTAACATGAAACTTTGAACAAAAGTGTTCAGGGTTTTTGGGCATTACATTGTAAGCATTGAAAAACAAAGGAGATGGATTATTAGCAAGGAAGGCCATTGAAAAAAGTGGGGGTGGTGGTTGTGGTTGGTTAACGATAGGCTGAGGTTGTTGAATGGGAACTGCCTCAGGGATGGGTATGGCTTCAACTTCTGGATGTGAAGATGTGGATGATGCTGGTGAAGGGATGGGTGATGATGATTCTCCCCTTTCTCGAGTCCTCCTTGACCTAGTGGGGAACTGTAATTCCTGTAAATCTTCCTCTCCTAGGGTAGATCTGGTATTTCTCAAATATCTCTCTGGAGAGATGACATTCAAGAAACGATCCAGTGTGCTCATTCAGGCCCTCCTTCTAGTGCCAATCTGTTGATGGTGTTTTCTGCACAGCAACAACTCAGACAGAATACAATATTCTATCTCTCTTGAAAGGAAATCTTAAACTATAAATTACTGAAAATCACCCCAAGGTCTCTCAGGTGTCAGTTCATGACAATGCATAAACAACTCAGATAATCCGTGAAAATGCTGGTAATCACAATCAGACCTTACCACAAACAAATTGTATCTTTCCAATTTATCAGATCTTGCAATATGATGATCTCAAGTCCTAAATCTAACCAGATAATAAAGAAACAACAAAAGATGAGAGTGCAAGAGAAGCAATGAAACCTAAACTATTTCTAAGATGAACCATGCAAATGACAGATATCAGGAATGGACCAATCTCAAATAACCAATTCTTGCTTAACCCACAGTGCAATATCAAAGAACGGTGCAATCTTCTAAGGCATATAGATTTTCAAATCATAGACATTCATCCACAATCAAACTAAGCACAAAATAGATATATGGTCCAGGTTGACTTCACCAGCCTACTACAATGAGATAGTTACTGGGAGTATAGACCAGAGATTGCTACAAACATTCCAAATATGAAATCATGAACATCATTCACCAAACTAATCCAACCCTAAAACACTAAATTCTAAATCTTTAAGCAATTTGAAAGATGAAACAACAGGAACCATGCAAGATAACTAACACAAAAGATTTCACCAGGAAAACCACAATGCCTTCTATTGTATTAGATTACCAAAATGCTGCAACAATTCCACTGTTCTGTTACAATATTTGCTTCAAGAAATTGACTACTACTTCTACTACAAAATACTCTAGCTCTTTTATGATCTAACTTGTCTCTATTATCTTCCTTTTTCCCTTACAATGAGAAAAGAATGCCCTTTATAGAGAATTCATAAAACATGTCGGCCCAGCCAACTTTTACAAAATAAAATTAGCCAAAACAAGTCAGCCTTAGGAATTTCAAAATAAGGCACACATTAAATGCCGATACATCATCAAGGTCGGCCTAGACACATTCCCCAATGTAGCCCAGATCAATACATGCCCTATAATAATAGGGAAGCACAAATCTCAAAATGGGCATTAACTACTGCCTCCCTTATCCTTATTCTGAGCCAATGATCCATGAACTCTCAAAAATACTTTATCTAGCTCGGTGACAGGTGGAAAGGGCAAGATCTTAAGCCGACATTCAATGGAGCCAATCTCCTCCTTTGACTATTTAACAGTTTTATTCCAATCATCCTTGTGAGCCTGATAGTTATCCATCACAGCCAAGTAGGTTGCTGCATCATCTGGCTGCTGTCCTGTTATGACATTTTTAGAATCCGGGGCATAAACATCATGCCACCATTCCCTTAATTGTTCTAGGCTCAGGTACTTAGGAGCAATTTTCCTCCTGCCGGTCATAATCTCGAAAAATGCAATGCACCCATCATATACTCCAGTCAGGTCACCATCTCTCAGCTTCTTTCGTTTATGAATCTTCCTCATGGCCTTTTGCTAATTCTGCAAAGCCTCAAACCATTCCCAAGGTTCATTAAGTTTGGAGGAAGGAAGAATCCCATCTGCAGCCAACTGATCCTTTCCATATTCTATAATTACTTTAGACTTCTGCAACAGAAGATCGATGTCCTCCTTATCTTGGGATAGAACATGTTCCAACAAGTCTTTGGCTCTGACTGCATCCTTTCCAACCGAAAGGACATCCTTTATTGCATTGTCTCCTTTCACTTGCACATCCTTCAACCAATATGTTGCAGTCTGGGTGGAAGCCTTCATGTTTTCGATTTCAGAAATGGTTTCCTTGGGCAAGAAACCAGGAGTCGCAGAGGAAGATGGGTGGAGAGATTGCAGAGGTTTCATTACATCTTCTAGACACTTCTTAAGCCTCTCATTTTCCTTTCTAAGCTCATGTTTAGACTGAGTTTCCTTCCTTAATCTGCCGATTATTACTGCACTGGACCCTTCATATTCTTCAATATCCTGTTCCATAGAGGCTGGTCCTAGATTAATAGTCTGCACATTATAATCTTTTCTGGTGACCTCCTCTTTAGTTTTATCCGTAGCAGGGGTGGCAATGCGAATGACCCTATTACTCGCTTCATCTCTTTCTATCCTTGAAACCGCCTTGGCCATCTTTTTCTTCTTTCCTTTACCAATCTTAGTTAACATCTCATCCCAATCCAGAGGGGTTTCTTCAACAAAAACTTGCTTCTTCCTAGTTATCTCCTTTTCTAACCAATCCGGGACAGCATGATCCACCTAGATTTCTTCTGTTTCGATCTCTTCATGTTTTTCCAGTGTTTCCTCCCTTCCTTTCTCAGGAGATTGATCACCCTGGTTACTCAATTCAGGTTCCTCTTCTTGCACAGGCGATGGGGTTCTAACAGAGGCATCCTTCTTTTCAGGTGATCCGTTACCTTTGCTACTCTCCGAAGAGTCTTCATATTGAACTAGTGGAGAAGGGTGTCTTTCTACATCTTCAGTCTCAAGCTCAACTGCTGCACCAAAGAGTTCTCCTTCCTTGAAAGGTTCTGCCTCTCCACTAGTCTCTTGCTCTTGATGGGCTGTTTGCTCAGGTAAACTCAGTGAAGGGGAAGTAGCCTTAGGTTGTTCCACAACTGGTGCCTTCGGGAGAGGGTCCATCTCTTGCATAGTCTCCTTAGGAGATGGAGTCCTTGATCTCCTCGTATAAACTTTAGTCTTTTCTCCCGAACTTTCTACCTCAACAATAGGAGTCTCATCTTTGGAAGTTTCTTGACCTTTCCTCCTTGAAACCCTAGTTGTCCTTTTCTTCTTTGGCTGTGGAGGAGTGTCCTCTTCTTCGGCCTTTTCAAATTCTTGCTCTTCAAAAGACCTGCCTATCTTCAAAGTTCAGCTTCTTTTCTTTCCCTTTGGTTTTCTTTTCGGTTCTAGCTCACTTTCTTGAGGACCCCTGATTTTAATTTTGAAGGGTGAGCTCCCTTTAGTTTTCCCTTTGGGGTCATCTTCCCCGGATTCCTCTGAAGTGGACATAGGATTGAGATTTCCCATCAATTTAAAGGTACAGGGTACCTTCTCAATTTCCAACTCCCAAACCTTATGCTTTAACCAGGAAGTAGTAAATCTCATGACAGGGGCCATTAGGTCTTCTAGCTCAGTCACCTCATCATCATTCCAGTTTATCTCTCCGATTGATCTGTCTTTGACAGAATCATATGCATGGTCTTGCACCAGATTCCCGTCATCTTCTAGCTGGTCAGGGATCAACTTAACATTGTATTGCCTTATCACATCAACCGGAAGCCTAGAGTACCTTTTCTTCCTTGCTTCAAAATCATCTTTGATATTTGCCTAGTAATCCTCTAGGTCATCCTTGTGACGGTATTCTTTGGTGGCCTTCTTCTGCGCCTCCCCGGTGATATCAAAGTTCGTCCTCTTGGAATGGAAAGAGAAACCATAAGCAGCTAGTTCATCCCCTGCCGCATGTGCCGATTGGATGGAAGGGAACACCTCAGCTATACCAATTTTGAGAGGGAAATCCCCACCAAAACCCGTTTTATGCTTTGCTTTCTTGACAATTGCATCAAAGTCACATATCTGTCTTACAACCTCCAATATCACAATATGATCAGTCGGATACCTAGGCAACTTGTATGGGACAGCTTGACATCCATCGATTCTGATGTAGGAGAAAGTGGGAAACTGAATGAACCAAGCTCCATATCCCTTTATCAACTCCTTTGCTCCATCGGACAATCTCACATGCTCCGCATTTTGAAGCAACCTATTGATATGCATTGTAAATGCATCGTTTGCTCTTTTGTAATCCCATTGTCCCAGGTGCAATTCTGGGTATATGTCATAGATTATATCTTGTCCAAATGTCCCCTTCGGATTCAAACCCCTGTATGGGTAGAATCTAGCTAACACATACATCACATAGGAAGACATGGTGAACCTCTTTGTTTCCAAGACATCCCTCAGTTGTCTGTCAATCACAACACTAATGAGTCCTGCCCAATGGTAATTAGTACCCTGTTCAATTTTGTTGATCACATGGACCATCCAATTTTCCAACACTCCAACACTCTTCAAACCTGCCACTCTGCTAAAAAATGTGATCGCATCATATATGTCCGATCTGAATTTAACCTTGTGTAATTGCTTAGGTAGTTTGGAAAAGTGAGATTTTGGTTTCTCCAACCAGGAATTAATCATTTGCTGGGCTTTGGTGGGCTCGTTCTCATAATAGGTTTTGGCCAGATCCATGTTTAAGGCACAGACAGAAGGAAAATCTGGCATGTCAAAGGCTTGAGCAATAGAAACAGGATTGAAATTTTCCAAGACTCTCCCCTCAGTACTTACAACCCTCTGTGTGTCAAAATCATATTGCCGGGAACACTCTAGTATCAATTCATAACACTAGATTGCAGGAGGGAACCCTTCCACATGGACCAATCCGGACTTCATCATTCCTTGTCTCAAGACCGATAGATCCTTCCGAGCTGTTCTTTCTTTGAATTCCTCATATCTCCACGCTCCAACATTGGTGTCAGAGACCTCAGACCATATAGAGGATACTTTGCTGTCAGGCAGATGACTCTTGGTATCCAATCTCAATTTTTTTGCCTCCGAAATAGAGGATCCCTTCGTATCACCTTTAGACTTTCCTGCAGCTGCCCTACTTGATTCAGCCTGCATTCACAAAAGAGCGTCATGAGCATACACTTATCACACATATTCCAATAAAAGGGTGAGCATAAAACCACATAAAGCAATCAAGATCCATCACAAATTCATCAATCCTTGAAAGTCCAGAAAAAAGAAGCAATCCGGGAAAATAAGGTAAACCGAGAAAATTCAGTCGGGGCAGAATTTCAGAGAAATCCGACCCAGACGGATTCCTGCTGCCAAGACATCATTTGCCAAATTGATCGTTAGTACGAACAAAAAACTATCTAATTATTATGAAATCCATCCATTAGCAACAAGAAATCATCATTTAGCACCTTACCCCATTAGCCCTAGCCTTGAGATTCAAAAGAATGAAACCGGGCAGGAAAACCAGAAAAATCCGGACAGGTCGGATTTTCGTGGATGGTTCAAATACTCTTGAATTCTCCATGCTCCGTGGACTTGACAGATATCGGGAAAATTCGGGTGCGCAGGAATTCCGCAGATACAACAAAAACCCGACGATTACTACCATGCGAACAAAGAATAGGATGATCACTTCAAACTTTCCCACTTGGATTCTAATGGTCCCAAAATCGACACCAATAAGCAAAATTTTAGATGCACATGGATTCAAATCCCAAAGTTCTCAAATGACTAATCTTCACAGCGAAACAATGATGCCCTAATTTTGACAACTAGACCCTCTGCCATGAAAACCTGGGTAAGCTCGAGGTTTGGAATACTACCCTTAAATGATCAGGTCGGAGCACACCGAGACTCCCAAGGCACGAGCAAATTTGATCTAAATGCTAGATATGAAAATCATGACGGATCAACCATTCCTAGCAAATCTGAACAAAACACCAAAAAACCCTAATCTCGCAAAATATAGCAAATTACGCACCTAGGGGCAAAATCCTACCCAGAACGCCCATCTACATCGATCTATTCAACATTCATTTGGTAAACAAGGGCATACATAGTGCGAATGATGAAATTTTGTGAAGAGTGAGGTCAAACCCTAGCTCTATAAATATACAATCATACTCAAGCAAAGGCCGACCTAAAATGACTATCAATCAACTCGAAAGATTCGGTCATGATGCAAACAAAAGAGGGGCTAGCAACGACTTACCATGGAATCCGAACAAGGCTCAAGCTCGAGGTGGTGACTGTGAAATGACGTACGCTAGCAACAAAAACTTTGACCAGCGCTCAATCAATCCAGAAGTGGCATCTCGAATTCAGCAATCAGGACCTCAAATGGAAACTCTCCAACGCCAAAGTAGAAAGCAAGTGAAGAATGAAATAAAAATGATGCCCAAAAGACCTTAAATCCATCCATAATCGTGTCTGAGCAAAGGTACTTCAAGCATTAATGAGCGATAAGACGTATAAAGGAAATCCGGGAACCCGAGCCCAGGACAAAATTTTGGAAAAAACCAAGCCATACGGAAAATCCGGAAGGACACGAATTCAGTGGAAATGGCAGAAACCGGGATATGAACAAAGTTCAGGAAAATAACGCAGTTCGGGAAAATCCGGTCAGCCCGGAAAATCCCAGATTCAAACAAAAACCCGGATTCAGAAAATTAAGCCATGAAAATCCAGACAATGAACCAGAACCCAGAAAATCCGCCAAAGCTGGAAAATCCCGGATTCAGGTCAAAACCCAGATTTTCATTAAAACCAAATTTTAAACAATCCAAGCCTCAAGGCAAGACCAAATCCAACAAAACCAACATCTCAAGACCTCAAAAAGACAAGTCCAATAAAACCAAAGGTGAAAAGACATTATCAAAAGAGGGTCCCTACTCTAAGTGGGGCGTGTGTGCAAAACTGCACAACATGTAGGCTTTGATGTTTTGGGGTAATAAGTATAAAATAAGGTCTTGAGACCATTTTATAATGTATTTAGTCATGATTAAGTCATATTTAGGTGTTTAGGGGCCATCTTGGTTGACATTGCAAAAATTGCATTTTGTGCAAAAGTTGTCAAATATAAAAGTTGTAAGAGTGCAATTTTAGAGGGATACCAATGGTCAAGTATTTTAAAAGTATGTTTTGGAAGTTGAAATAGGTGTATCTCGGTGGGAAAAGGTATAATAAGGATGGAAACCTTGTTGGAGGATTGATTTTGAAGTTTGAAAAATATTTCAACAAAATAAAACTCTATTTTCCCTTAAAAATTTTGTAATTCCTGAAGATTGCAATGACTGTATGGCTCGTACAACACCACTTTGATTCATTCTATTTTTGGATTGCATATTATATTGTTCTAACCCTCATTTTACTCCATTTTGAAGGTTCCTCATCAATTTTTGTGCACTTAATTGATAGTTTTCTCAGATTGGGTCTGAAAACAGGGTTGTGAGGTTTTGATAGTTTATTTATTTGTTAACCCATTCCACAGGTTTCTATCTAAACTTTTACTCAATGGAATGGGTATATTTAATTAGGTAAAGGTTCATGGGAGTCTTGTGAGTGCAGGGGAGGCCTAGGAATGATGTTGGGTGTGATGCCCTAGTGTGAGATATTGAGTTTTCATGAAGAAAAGTGAGGTTTTGTGATGTCAAAGTGGGATTTGTGTTGGGGAAGAAATTTTTCTTATTGTTTTGAGTTTTTACAAGTTAAATAGGACCTTTTTTAAGCATTGATGAGTTTGTGTAAGCATGGGAAGAGTGATTTTCAATAAGCCCTAGGGTTTCTAGGCTTAAAAAGAGGGTCTTGTGGTTTAGACATTGGGTGATTGTATTCCTGAGATATGATTGAGAATTATTTGGTTTTGTGACATATTTTCTATGGCCAATTGATTTTATAAGTTTTGGAGAAATTTTGTGAGTGGTTTCTTTGCAAAAGAGGCCTAATTTGAGGCATAGAAAGTGCGTAAATCTAGATTTGATCAAATTATTTCAAAGAAGTCTATGGTGATTCCTTGGCATGTTATTGTGTGTCAAAAAGGGTCCCTAAAATGGGTCAAGTCTTGGTTTAAAAGGTTGATATTGTGAAGTTATACCCGATTGAGGGGTTTTCCAATGCTACAAGGGAAAGAGTGGTTTTGATGGAACGATGGGATTTTGATGAGTTTGTGACTTGAAAATTGTTGTTGCTAGTTGGAATTATGTTTTTTTTATTGTAGGACCTCCCTTGATTGCATCAAGTACCCTTCAACAAAATCCACAACAAAAAGGCATACCTCAAACGAACTATCAAGATACCCTTCAACAAAATCCACAACAACAAGGTGTACCCCAAACAAAATTTCAAGTTACCATTCAAAAAAATCCACAACAACAAGGTATACCCAAAAAAACTACCAAGGTACCCTTCTAAATCCATAGCAACGTAATGTACCCCAAACAAACTACCAAGGTACACAACAACAAGGTATACCCCCAACACATAATCAAGGTATTCCTCAACAAAACAAGGCATACCACAAAAACACTACCATAGTACACCTCAAAAAATTCCACAACACCAAGGGATACCACATACAAATTACCAAGGTACACCCCAAACACAACATTATGGTATTCCATAAAATCAAACTCACACTCCTATGCCACAACAACAAGGTATACCATAAAATCGATATCAAGGAGTTCAACACAATCAGTACCAAGGGGTACCTCAAAATCAATATCAGGATGTACCAACCACAAAATCAAAATGCTTACAACACACAACAAGGTTATCAAGGTCCTATACCTACACAATATCTTGGGTTTATGAGCAAATAAATGTCATGGGACAAAAGAGCTACAATGCAAAAAATCCTCAAGCAAGTGCACCAACAAATGACATATTTGTGCAACTACAAACCATCAACCAAAGGATATTAGACATACAAATCGAAAAGACAAAGAAGACCTATGCTCTATAAGATATTTGGCCATATCCTTTCGATAAAAAATTATCCATGGTACCTTTCCCCAAAGGGTTTGAAATACAAAAAAATGACAATTATAGGGGAAGAGGGGATCCAATAGAGCACATGCACAAATTTTTTAGTATCTTGCATGGATCTACAATGAAATGATACCTATCTAATGAGGTTTTTTCCATGAAGTATCGATGGAGCTTCTATAGACTAGTTCTCTTGTCTACCACTTAGTATCAAAACATTGTATGAGTTGTCAGATAATTTTGTCAACCATTTCTCGTACAACATAGAACATGATATAACGATCACTGATCTCTACAAAATAAAAAAAAATCAAGATGAATCATTTTCTTTGTATCTATAGAAATGGAGACACAAAGCAAGCAAACATAAATGGTTAATTCTTGAGAAACAACTTGTAGACATCTTTATCTATAACGTACACACATACACGAACTTCCAACTCATTGTGTTGTGCCCTAATGACTTTGAGGAGACTATTGAAAAGGGTTTGCTAATCTAAAGAGCTCTCATTGCAAGGGGAATAATTAAACTCTACAACCCTAAAGATCAACCTTTTACATCAAATGAAAAAACAAAGATATGGGTGAAGAACAAAAATGTAACCAATGACGAAGTGGTTGATGCTAAGGTTGTACAAAACATACAACCTTCCAACATACCACAGAATCAGGTTCAAACAACACAACAAAGCTACACTACAAACAACATGCCAAACAACTAGCCCAATTATCAAAAAAATAACCAACTCAATTATCCTCAGAATAACCAACCCAATAACCAACAACAAAGTCAAGGACAATATAATGAAAGGAGACCACCAATGCAATATGACCAACCTCAAAGAAAATTTACTTCATTGGGAGAATCCCTTGAGATGATTATGCACAAACTAATCCAGAAGAAACTTTTCAAGATTAATGACAAAACAAACTATGATGAGGCACACTTCAAACCCCCTTGGTATAACGAGAATGACAAATTATGTGAATTTCACAGGATCAAGGGACATACCACCAACAATTGCATGAGGCTCAAAAACATCATGCAAGACTTAATTGAAAAGGGAGAGGTTGACATAGAACCTTGTCTTAGAAACAAAGACTTAAAAAATATACAAGGATCTAATATCAAACTATTCTAGGGGAAATGACAAGGGAAAAGGTCAAGACTACCACAAAGAAAACTTTTCCTATGATGAACTCATAGGAAATATCTCTCACAATGATCATACCATCCATGTTGTAGCCATACTAGGTAGAGATCCTGAGTGTAATGTAACTACATGAAGGGGGAGAGTTACAATCCAAGGAGCACCACCCAAGTAAAAACCACAAGTAAGCCATCGAGTGACTAAAAAATTGTGGAACAACTAAAGAAAAATCCTACCTTAATCTCCATCCTTGAGCTTTTAAAATTTTCATTGGAACATAAGGGAAACTTGGAGAAAGATCTTGTCAAAATTTCAGTCCCAAACAACCTTAATGCTGATCAATTTCAAGCCATGGTTGGCAATATCACCTCCACCCAACATTTGGTATTTTTTGAGAAAGAACTTCCAAAACGATCTTTCAACAATCAATCTCTCTATCTAGAAGTGTGTTTCCATAAACACAAAGTCAAGAGAGTATTGATAGACAATGGTGCAGATTTAAACATTTGTACCCTAAAGTTAGTGAAACAATTGAGATATTATGATGATGTAATAGATAAAAATAAAAGTATCACCATCAAAGCTTATGATGATATGGAAAGAAATTTAGAAGGAACAATCAGACTTCCCATTTAGATAGTGTAAGAGAGGGGGACCACCGCATGCAAGACCCCAGGTCACAGAGGGTCAAGGTGCAAGAGGCTGCCCTAACTTACCTCAGATAAGTGAAATGTTTATGGTTGTGAGGATGAGAATGATGAGGACTATGATTCCCTACAATCACTCCGCAATCCCGAGTTTTAAGATTGAGACTTGGCAAGTCAGTTTCTAGGTTCAACTTTGTGCCTCAGGGAGCTCTCTGCTTGAGGACGTCAGTGTAGACTCTGGACGATAGTGCGGTGCGCTGGCATCTCTAAAGTGTGTTGTAGTCCGTATGACCAGATAACAATAGAGACAAGGTCAAACTCACCCAAAATGACTAAAGTCTTAGCTACTCAACTAAAAGGCCGGAATGAAACTAGCAAATAAATGATATATTCTCTAATATTGTAAAGTAGAAAAGCAAGTATGAGAAGGGTAAGAAGGATCTCACCAAGGAATTTGTTTGCCAGTTGATCTTCTGAAAAGAACGCACAACTACACACAAAAAGAGGGAAAATGTTGGGTGGCTGTATAGGGGCCTACCTTAGTCAAACCCCTGTTTAGGTGTTCCCACCTCCATGGACAGTCAAGGAAATGAGATAAAGAAATAGTGTAGTAAAGAAAAAAAACACAACAAAGTAGTACTATGCTACTCAACCAAGTGATAGAGGAGAGGAGAGGGAATCTTATCACGTCCACCAAGAGAACTCAAGGCTGCTTGGGGGAGAAATGAGAGGAAATCAAGCCTCTACTGCAATGGTGTGGTCCCAAACATGCTCTACCAAAGCGACAAAGTGGAGCTTTGGATGCAATGGAATGCTTGAAGTGGTCAAGAAGGATTGAATATGAAGAATGAGGGAAGAAAATGACCATATTTGGGTTAGTCGACCAAAGGAGGCATTACAGCTTTAGTGCCAATGAGAAGAGTAACGCCTCTACTGGCTTAGCCATAGGAATTTTCTAGGGACATAAGTACGCCGCGCGGACATCTACACGTCATGTGGGTGTCCCTGAAAAAAACACCCCCACTGACACACAAAATAGGTGCCAAGTGGACTGCCATCAGTGGGCTTAAGTGGAATTAAGCCTCTGAACTTAGTTTTCTAAGGTGGATAAAGGAAAAAAGGGGAGTTGCACATTGGGTGAAAATTCCCTCTTATACATTTTTCCTCCACTTTAGTGAGCACAAGTACCAATGAGTTCTCGGTACAGTAGATCAAGAAGAGAGTAGGGTTAGAAAAGTATACCTGAACCATCGAGGAAGCAGTAATTGATCTGACGTACCTGAAGGTGTAGGAAAAGCAAAGGACTTCATAGCTGCTCGAAACTATGAAGTTGGAACAACAAAGCACCTTACAGGCCTATAGACCTACAAGGAGGCAACCCCCAAGATCTCTTGCATGAAGGAATCCCCAAGGAAGCACCCTACAAGTACTCAGTCTTGTAGGGAAGGTATTCTCCATGAACTCAAGCATGAAGAATACCAAAAGAAGCACCCTGCAGGTACTCGGTCCTGCAGGGGAGCCACCACCAATATCTCTCGCATGGAGGAAGCTCAAAGGAAAAAACCCTACAAGTTCTCGGTCTTACAGGGAGGTATCCCCCAAGACCTCTCTCATGGAGGAACCTGAGAAAGTGGAATCTGTAGAGTCAAGAAGTAGCGACATGTCTACCCAAAGATAGAAAATGTCAAAAGTGACGACACGTCTGCCAAGAGATAGAACATGTCAAAAGCAGTGACATGTCTACCTGCAGATAGAGCATGTAAAAAGTGGTCGGTCACATAGACCATCAATAAGTAAAAATTTCAAAGGGGTCCCTCAGGAACCCTTCAAAAGGAGAGGGGTCCAGTCAAGGGACACGCTGTTTGAAAGGTAAGGTCTAGTCAGGCTGCCCCTAAGCTAGATGCAAAAGGGAAAATTGAATGAGCCTAGTCGGGCTACCCCTAGGCTAGACGTGAAATAATCCATTCGTCATAAAGGCTTCATAAGAAGGGTCCCTTAGAAACCCATCATGAAGAAGAAAGGGGGGTCCCCTCAAGGGACACACAATCTAAAATCAACCGTTCTTCTTAGAGCGATTCATCATCAAGGAATCCTTTTGAAAGATGTTCACTTCATCAAGGAATTCAAAAGGAAGGACATGCCTCCACACGAGGGGTAGTAAAAGTAGTTCCCACTTTGGAGGAAGATCTTCAAGTCCTTTCTTTATGAACACGTGATAAAGGAAACACATTCTGTTAGGGTTCCAAGTTGAGAATGCGATTCTAAGGTAAAGTTTGTGAAGACCTTTGAGAAAAGATTTGTTGGCAATGAATGCATTTTCTAGAAGTTGAAGTGTTAAAGAAAGGAATTGTCACACATGAAAGGGACAACTCAAGAAAAGAAGAGAAAAAGCTAAAGGAAGCAAAAAGAAAGAAAACACAAGCATAGGACACAGGGGTAGCCTGATATTTTAGGGTCAGAACTACTCATAAATATATATAAGTATGTATAATAATAGTATATAAATGAACTATCATCAACCCCCTACTATATCGGGCCATGTGAGGAATGCACAAGAAGACAAAGTAAAAATAAAAAATTGGGTCAACATGGAAGGGGAACCTTAATGCCCCGAATACTTTGCATCATCCCCAATTTATCAAAAATCAAGCACAAACATGGAAGAATGATGATACAAATAGAAGAAGGTTTACAACATAAAAAACCATGCTTTTATCCAAGCACCAACGGGGTTGATGAGGGTCATCGAGGCACACATAACACAAGTACGAGGGAATACATCACAAAACACACACACACACACAAGATCAAGAAAAGGGGCCCCCTCCTAACACTGATTGGAAAAGAGGTCATTTGCTTCCTAGTCTAAATCCTCATAAGGGGAAGGAGGACGAGCCTGCAATGGCGGGATGTTAAGAGGAGGAGCATCCGGTCCTCTCGCAACAAGGGGTAAGGAAGAGGGCCCCTTGAGGTCCTCTTCGTCAAGCTCTTGTGGAGTCAAGGTCAGTGATTTCATGAAGATCGCCGAAAAGGCTGGGACTTCATCCACAAAATTAAACATGCATCCGATAGGGGCATCATGCCTATCCTCAGCGAATGATGTAGGCTGTGCCTAAGGTTCACTGCTAAGTTCACCGAATGACTTGGGAGAGGTGATGAGCTCAGGGGAAGCCGAGACTAGTTCTGTCACAAGGACATAACAAGTCATCACAAGACCAACTTGTGAAGAAGGTGGACTCCTCTTACGTCCTTCATCGCTAGAAGGACCAAACTCCACCTCTTTGTTCGTTGGAGGAGATGAACTACCCACAAATGAAGCTAGGGGTGTAGAGGAAGAGGAAGAAAGAATCACAACATATACGATTGAAGTGTTAACCATATCCATGGGATTTGGGAAGGGCTAGATGTCCAAGATGGACATTAGCAAAGGAGGCTCCATAGAAGGAGTGATAAACACCTGTACCCTTTTAGGGTTAGGCGCATTCGAGCTCGCAACAAAAGCTAGGAGGGGATCAGACTAAAGAGAAACAAAATGAAGGGAGGAAGAAGATGTTGCAAGAGGTCCTGAAATAGGAGCGGTTGTTCCTTCCTCCTTCTATTGTGAGGCGGCCTGCTCAACCAGGAAATCCTTTCACCGGTGCTTGTGCTCATGTACAAGGTGGTTTCTACAGCTCTTGGAGTTAGAAGCTAGAGTTTGCGAAGGGACAAGAGGTTCCTACTCAACCATAGGAACATCCACTACGACCCTTTCAGGTGGAGGAGCAGGTTCCTATACGGGAGCAGGGGGAGCAGGCTGGGGAGTGATAGGAGGAGTAGACTCGAGAGCCTAGACATCGGGCCTCTTTCCACTCATTTCCTTAGGAGTAGGAGCAATAGGAGGCCGCAAATCGAATTCTTTGTGAGACCTTTCTTTCTACCGTGTAAATAATACCACGGTCCAGGAAATTCATTAGGGAGATCTGTGATCCTCATCTTGGGCCTACGCCAAGGAGGGATCATCAGACTCAGTGGGTAGCCACTAGGTTTTCTCATCCAGTACTCTTCCCAGGAAAGGGGAGAGGATGAGGTAGTCTGGGAAAAGTTCATTTTTTCTTTAGCTTTGTGAGAAGGAGAGGGAGTTGTCATAGGCTTCTCCTCTTTCTTCAGGGAAAAGGGAGTAGATGGTATAGCCTTCTCTTTGCCTTTTTCAGGAAGGAGAGGGAGCCGATGAGGACTTATTCTTCTCTTTCAGAGAAGTAGTCATTAGTGTAGGCTCCTTCTCTTCTTGGGAAGAGGAGGAAATTGATTTCCTCGTTATAGGAAGGGTCAGCTTTGGCTCCCCTTTTCCCCTAGTTTTATACTTCACATAGTTCTTGTAAAGTAGGTCCATTCTCGGAGGGAGAAAATTGACTAGGGAGGGCCAAAAGTGATCCAATGAATATCCACCACGAGATACAAAGGGTTGATATCCAGTATCATGCACTACATGAACGACACCCTCGTGAGAAAAATTTAAGCACTTATGAATGACGAAGGTGATCCCATTCATGGAAGCCAACCAAGGAATGCCTAGCTTCACTTTGAACAGATCCAACTCCAGGATGATGTTGAAGAATGTGTCGATAGCCCTAGGTCCAAGTAGGACAGACAAAGTGATCGAGCCATAGGGTTTAAGACTCATACCATCATGAGTATGGATGGTAGATTTCGTTTCTTTATACTTTTCCTTTTGCAGTGAATTTAATACTAATGTTTCTTTAGTTATAATATTTACACGACTCGTGGGGTCTATCAAGACTCCTGTCACAATGTTACCATTGACACGAGTGAGAATGCAAAGAGGTGAAGGTTTGCTGTCCAAGGGAAAATATTGTGATGTAAATGTAACATCCGGTGAACTAGATGTAGGTGGAATGGCGGAGGTTACTGTGACCATATTTACATTGGCCTCGGGTTGGGTAACAAAATTAGTGGGATCTACAATCATGTTAGTAGAATGTGACAGAAATGGGTCTATGTATATCTGCAATTCACTGTTTGCCTTTGCCACTAATTTTTTAGTGTTATGTTTGTTTCCTTTGAGATGAATGGTACCATCCTCGATGCGGTCTTTATCTCATGATGCAACTACATACAACATTTGATATCATGTCCAATGACGCGATGGAATTGACAGTAAGTGTTCCCATCATACCAATTAGGGTAAGATTCCTTAATAGGCTTAGGGATCAACAAAGTTATGACCTTATCCTTCAACAATTTCTACAAGATGGAAGTATAAGATTTAGATAGATTTGTGAATTTTTGGTTGCGTTTGAGGCCGTTTTCATCAACAACGACTACTACATTTGCAAAGGCTTTACCCTTACCAGAGATTGATACAATTGACTTTCCCTCAGAATGGGAGCATGAGGAGGATTCCCTGAACTAAGCAACCATCTGCTGGTACTCTTGTAAAGTTGCACACAGATATGTGAGAAGGATATTTCATCAGGGCAAACTTCTCTTGCCAAGGCCTTTTTAAGTTCCCTATGAATACCTTCTGTATGTCAGAATCGACCAGCTGATATGAGTTTTGTGAAAGAAGTGCTTGATAACACACTATGAAATTGGTAATATTTTCATTGTCTCCTTGCTTACATCAGAAAAGATCCGAAAGGGTCATCTTCAACCCAATGTTTGCTTGGAATTGTCTAAGAAACTAGTTTACAAGTTTATCAAATGAGAAAATAGAATTGTCAGGCAAGGAGCAGTACCACTTGAGTGTTGTGTCCTTGATAGATCGAGGGAACAACTTAGCCATCAATGTATCATGATGGAAGAAGTCAATGCAAAGGGTGTTAAAGGCAGACACATACGTCTGGGGATCTACTTTACCACCAAACTTCTCAAATTTAGGGATCTCCATTCCCTAAGGGAAGGGAGTGTTTAAAATGGAAACTGACAATGGGATATGTCAGAAGAAAGGCTGGGTTGAGGCCTGGGAAAGACATCCTAATTGGCTCTGCATCTTAGCCATGTTCTAAAGCAGAGTGTTCATAATAGGGTCGTTAGAAGATAGAGGGCTAGAGGACCCTCCTTTAGAACCACCACCAAGTCCACCTCCAAAACCACCATCAGTGTGACTTCCACCAGAGCCACTACCAAAGCCACCACCACTAGTAGGGCCTCCGTCAGAACCACCACCATGACCTCCACTGAAACCGCCTCCACTAGCACCACCTCCGCTACTGAATCCACCACCATTACCAAAGCTTCCACCACCTATTCTTCCAAGACCTCCACCATCAAAGGTGACATAAGGGGTAAAGCTAAAGCCCAATGAGACATCATTAAGCTTGATAGTTTCCAGTTGATTAGGGATGGAAGGGATGCTAATGGAGGGGATAACATTGGCCATGTAGGTAGAAGTGGGAGGCATTGATACCCCTAATTGTCCCTCATGGTCTTCAAAGGTGACTCCTTGTGGGAAGCTAGAGTTGCTCGAAGGATCACATGCTTCAGTGATACTGAAGAGACTACTTAGAAGTTTGATGTTCGTTCGATCTCTTCCTATCATATGTCTTAATTCACTAACAACCTGAGTGGCTCTAGCCATCGTTAGATTTCTTTCCAAATGGTTTTGAAGGTCACCCAACCCTTTAGTGAGGGTAGACACATACTCTGCAAGGATTTGAATGGCCTCATGCTCATCCATTGATGATATCGTGGGAGATGCAGGAGGAGTGGGAACATGATCAGTTTCGTCAACGAATCCCATCTCATTCCTAGATAACTGCTCCTATGCAACCAAACTGATGGCGGGACTAAAGAAAAGACCTATAGAAATACCAAGCGAGACCTTTGTCCTATCCATCAGGAGGTGACGTACACTTCTCCTCACAATATTCCAAGAAGTTTTGGACTGGGTTGTGAAGCTCATAAACCTTCACAGTGCTCAAGGTCACAACAACCATGAAGTATCCAAGGGAAGTTTCAACACCAACAGATGAACAAATGTTGGTTCACGTCGGGTTCACCAAAAATGTAAGAGAGGGGGACCACCGCGTGCAAGACCCGAAGTCATAGAGGGTAAAAATGGGAGAGGTTGCCCTAACTTACCTTAGCTAAATGCAAAGTTTAGGGTTGTGAGGATGAGAATGATGAGGACTATGATGCCCTACAATCACTCTGTAATCTTGAGTTTTAAGATTGTGGCTAGGCGAGTCAGTTTCTAGGTTCAAATCTGCACCTCAGGGAGCTCTCTTCCCAAGGATGTTAGCATGGACTCTGGATGATAGAGCGAAAAACTGGCATATCTAAAGTGTGTTGTAGTTTATACGGTAAGATAATAACAGAGACAAGGATGAACTCACCCAAAATGACTAATGACCTAGCTACTAAACTAAAAGGCCAAAATGAAACCAACAAATAAATGATATATTCTCTAATAGTGTAAAGTAGAAAAGAAAGTGTGAGAAGGGTAAGAAGGATCTCACCAAGGAATTCGTTCACCAGTTGATCTTATGAAAAGCACGCACACCTACACATAGAAAGAGGGAAAATGTTGGGTGGCTGTAGAGGGGCTTGCCTCAGTCAGACCCCTATTTAGGTGTTCTCACCTCCATGGACAACCAAGGAAATGAGATAAAGAAATAGTGTAGTAAAGAAAACACAAACACAACAAAGCAGTACTATGCTACTCAACCAAGTGATAGAGGAGAGGAGAGGGAATCTTACCACCTCCACCAAGAGCACTCAAGGCTACTTGGGGGATAAATGAGAGGAACTCAAGCCTCTGCTACAATGGTGAGATCCCAAATGTGCTCTACCAAAGTGATAGAGTGGAGCTTTGGCTGCAATGGAATGCTTGGATGCTGCTAAAAGTGTTGGATTGAATGCTTGAAGTGGTCAAAAGTGAAATCAATGCTTGGAAGAAGATGAAATGCTTGTTGAAGGACTGAATATGAAGAATGAGGGAAGAAAATGGCCATATTTAGATCAGTCGGCCAAAGGAGGCATTACAACTTCATTGCCAATGAGAAGAGTAATGCCTCTGCTGGCTCAGCTGCAGAAATCTTCCAGGGACATAAGCGTGTTGCGTGGACGCTTGGGTGCCACGTGGGAGTCCTCGACAAAATTTCCCCCACCAACACACAAAATAGGCGCCAAGTGGACTACCATCAACAGGCTTAAGTGGAATTAGGCCTCTGAACTTGGTTTTCTAAGGTGGATAAAGGAAAAAAGGGGAATTGCACATGGGGTGAACATTTTCTCTTATACAAATAGGACCAATAATAGCAGAGACAACATGTCAAGTATTGGATGTTGAGCTTCTATACAACCTTCTCTTGGGATGACCATGAGCCCATGCCCTAAAAGAAATCCCTTCAAAATTCCATCAGTGCCTGAAATTTCCTTATAATAATAACGAGCTTGCCATATATGTCGACCCTAAACCTTTTAATTACTATGCAAAAATGGAGAAGTGAAAAAATATTCTTCAAATACCCAACAAAAATATATCTTTCCACTCTTTTTCATACATGGAACCATCATCACTACCTTCATCCTCCACTACATATCCATCAACTGAGAAACCGAAATTTGATCTCAAGGTCCAAGTACTTGACAAGGGTTATAGGGAATACCACTTCAACCAATCCTTTTGCATTAGAATGCTTCCCCCAACACCAAAAACTTATAGAGGATTGAAAGTGAGCAGACATGTTCAAGCTGTTACAATGTAGTCAAACCCACCATTTTCACCAAGTGGGAAGACATGCAAGATGAATAAGTGTTTGAAGAAGACCTATCTTCATGGATTTACAAACAAGAAGGATGGGAGAAACCACTACCTCCCCTTCCTATTGATCAAAATAGTAAAAGGTATCAGATAGTAAAAAGCATGGGATTCACTAGACAAGGTGGCCTTGATTTACATGGACAAGGTAGAAGAGAACCAATTATTATAGAAAGGTTCCCGAAGAATCTTGGACTAGGTTATGGGTCATTAGATGTGATCACCCCAAGTACTAAAAGCACCTCTTATGAGGAAGGAGATCCTTCTACCACTGTTGAGACATTGAATAATTTCGAACGCCTAGATGATTACTTGTATATCCAAAAACTGTTTGAAAACCTCAACATAAATACCATCACTACTAGACCAACATCTAAATATTACCACACTAAAATGGATTCTAATAAATATGAATGTGATTCTTCTGATTAGTGAGTATAACCTAAATACCTTATGAAGCCTTGATAAAACCAATATCCATACCCTATCTACAACCTCCATAATATTTGTTGATACCAATGACAAAATACCCTTGATATACCCCCAGTTAATAGACTGGGACCAACAACATCATACACCTATTTTGGACTCATTCTAGAATGATGATTTTATTGTGGAGTTCATGGGACTTCAAATTGATATACCATGAGGAGATCATAAGGTAGGATTTGTGAAGGAGCTAGATCAAAAATCATATTTTGGAGGGGAGATTGTGTCCTCCAGTTGCGAAAATATACCAAAAAATTTAAAAATAAAAAAGAGGTCCCCTAAGGAAAAACACAATATGGCTTTATCAGATCAAGAAAAGAGAAAAAAAGGATGCATCTGAGGGTGAAAACCTCTTTGAGGTTCCCAAATATGGATGATTCACTCTTCCTACTATAGAATATCAAGAAAATCAACACTCTTAGTTGAAGATTCTAAACTTATCAATGTCAGCACAATAGAGACACCAAAAATAACATATCATGCAACATCACTTGATCCTAAGGAAAAGGTAAATTTCTAGGAATTTTTCAATGAACAAAAAATCAACTTTGCATGGACATATACATAAATGCCAGGGCTAGATCCAACATTGGTAGTACATCACCTAGTAGTAATCCCTACAGATAAACCTATCAAACAAAAGCTATGAAAGATGCATCCAAAAATAGCACTCTTGGTCAAAGTATATCTTGAGAAACTACTAGATGTGGGCTTCATCAGACCCATTGACTATCTTGAATAGGTATCTAATCTTGTACCAGTATCAAATCCCATTGGGGGCATAAGGATTTGCACAAATTGTATGGATCTCATCAAGGTATGTCCAAAGAATGAATTTCCTCTACCTAGCATCAAAATGATTGTAGACCTAATTGCGGGGCATGAAATTCTATCACTGATGGACAGTTTCTCCAGATACAATTAAATCAAAATATCCCCCCGAGGCAACATAAAAAAACTTTTTCCTGTGCATGGGGAAACTTTTGCTGGAACATCATGCCATTTGGTCTAAAGAATGCAGGGGAGAAATGATCACCATTTTCCATGATACATTGCATATCACTATGGAGGATTATGTGGATGAAATATTAGCAAAATCAATCAAGAGAAAGGATCATTTGGCTAACCTATCCAAGTTATTTGATAGATTATAGGAATACAATTTGCGTCTCAATCCCAAGAAGTGTGTATTCAATGTGACATCTAGAAATTTTTTGGGTTACATAGTATCAAGAAGAGGCATTGAGATAGATCCTGCCAAGGTAAAATCTATATTAGAAATGCCTCCTCCAAAAATATTGAAATAACTAAGAAGTATACAAGGTAAGCTTCAATCTATCAAACGGTTCATTACACAGCTAGAAGAAAAGTGCCATCCATTTACCCATCTTCTACACAAGGATATAGCATTCAAGTGGGATGGAAGATGTGACCAAGCTTTCCAAGAGGTCAAGGATTACTTACTCCTCTAGTACTAATGCCTCCAATTGAAGATAAGGAAATGATCCTATATGTATCTACAACACTAATAGAATTAGGATCTTTGTTAGCACAACTAGATGACAATAAAAAGGAAAGAGCAATATATTATATCAGTCAAACACCGGTGGGCTATGAATTAAACAATACACTTATAGAAAGAGAATGTCTATCTATCATCTCTATGACACAAAAGCTGAGACGTTACATATTAAATAGGAAAGTAAAGATGATATCAAAGGTGGATCCCTTAAAGTATCTATGGAAAATGCATCTCTAACAGGATCACAAAGTGGGTAATGATACTCAATGAATTTGATATTGAATACATTGACACAAAATATATAAAGGGACAAATCATAACAGATCAACTAGCATAGGTGCCTATGGAAGACCATCAACCCCTAGTATCCAAATTTCTAGATAAAAGCATAATATCTAACTAATCAGTCAAGCCATTGGACCGTGTACTTTGAAGGGTCCCACAATCAACACGGCTTAGGGGAGGGTATCCTATTTCTCACACCTCAAGGAGATAGTATACCCAAGTCTTATAGGATCGCCTTTCTATGTACTATCAACATTTTTGAATATGAAGTGCTCTTCACTGGATTGAAGATGGTCGTAGAATGGATGATAAAGAAACTACACATATATGGAGACTCATAGCTAGTAATAAGGAAGGTAAATGATGAGCACCAAACAAAGGATGACAAGATAATGCCATATAAAAGAATGGTGGATTGTTTCAAATAGTAATTTTTTGTCATCACCTTTGAACAGGTTCCCAAAATCAACAATAGAGTAGACAATACTATGGAAACAATAGGTTCACTCCTTGACATTTCCCAAAACATTCCCAAATACGAATTCCTCATGGAGCAACTACTTATACCGACATTTGATATCTTAGAATCAAAACTTGTTTGTGATGTTGTTGGTCCTAACTTTCCTTGGTATCAAGATACATTTTCCTATATCCAAGATGGTATCATACCCTCTAACTTAACGAAAAACCAAAAGAAAACCTTTGTCTAAAGAACATCTTGATTCACCATCTTAGGAGATACGATATACAAACATAGTATAGATGGTACATTACTTCGATGTCTCAACGTGGAAGAAGCACAAACCACTTTGCAAGAAGTGCACGAAGGTATTTGTGCGTCTCACTCTAGTGGACCTAATCTAGTACAAAAATTGCTGAGAATGGGGTATTATTGTCCCTCAATGGAGTAGGAATCCATTCATTACTCAAGGAAGTGTCGCCAATGTTAACAACACAATGATCTTGTTCATGTACTAGCACAAGAGCTATGACCTATAACTACACCATGGAATTTCTCACAATGGGGGCTTTACTTGATAGGAAAGATATCTCCCATTTCATCTAATGGTCATAAGTTCATTATAACAACAACTGAGTATTTTACCAAGTGGATAGAGGCTATTCCTCTAACCTACATCATAGGGAAACATATACCAATTTTATCTTGAACTATTTGACATGTCAATATGGAATTCCACAAACCATCATAGTAGATAACATAATTCCATTCGAAAACCAAGATGTTCACGAGCTGTACTCAAGATTTTCTATCCAACACCAATTCTCAATGCCATACTATCCCCTAGGAAACGATCACTGAAGCATCCAATAAAACCATTATGAAAATAGTGAAAAAGATTGTTAATGACGTCGATTGTGATTGAAATTTGCAACTAAATCCCTCCTTATGGGATTATTGAAATAGCATACATACACCTACAGGTGCCACACCTTTTTCCTTGGTCTATGGATCTGAAACAATCCTACCTATCAAAGTCAAAATCCCATCACTATGAGTACCCCTGAAAGGCATGGTCAATAATGAGGAATATCGAGTGTCAAGACTCAATAAGTCAAAACTTCTGGATGAAAGATGTTTCAGTGTGTTAAACCATCTCCGGGTTTATTAGAATCGACTCAAGAAAATTTACAACAAAAAAATTAAAAACATAAACTTTCAAGTTGGTGACCTAGTGTTGAAATAGAATCAGAAGATCCAACTAAATTAGGATGTAAAGGGGAAGTTTGAACCAAACTGGCTAATTCCTTTCATCATAACAACAATCTATGGATCTAGAGCATACCAATTGGCTACTCCTAAAGGAGAACCTTTAGCTGAACCTTTGAATAACAACCATTTCAAAAGGTTTTATACTTGATCACATTAGAATATCCCAAAAAAAAAGCTAAAAAAAGAAAGAAAATAAAAATGAATAAAAACAGTAAAGTGAAATAAAATGTCTTTTAAGTGAATACCACCTTGTGGTACTTCTAAGATAGGTACTATAGTGAAAACCTGGTAAAAAGGCACTACATTTGAATAATTCTTGCATCAATATCTATCAACACTATCTAAAGCATCCACCCCATCAGTCCCATAAACGTCTATCCAACCATTCCTTGATAATTAATCAAGTATTGGACCTTGTTACACTATCTTCATCCATCTATCCTAATCATCATAATATTGTCCCAAACTGGGGGAAAGTTCCTAAAACTCATAGTGGATTGAATCCTTGTACATCCCATCACTTTTGAAAATAAACAAAATAAAAAAAGTAAAAAAACATCAAAATCCAAAAACACTTTATGATTTGAGTAAAAAATGAATCAAACTACATGGTCTTTGTGTGTATAACATAGGCAAGGCTAATATTTGATCAAATCCCAAGGCCATATGTTAGTCCCTTTAGGTGTCCATTGTGGTCTTTAAACTTAGTTGAAATCCAAAAAACCATTTTAAAAAATTAGAAAAGACAAAAACATACTCCTAGCAAACAAGTGAATTGCTGGTGTTTTTTCTTGTAAACCAAGTTTGTCTCCTAATCTACCTATGGAATTGCCAATTCCAATCAAAGGAAGCTCAGAGGACCTAGACCAACTGACGAGGGTTTTAAAATAACCTCCTACACTTCGGGCTCTGCAAGACCCGGGAGCGTGGTTCCTATAATGTGTTTATGATCTCTGCACCAAATTCATAAACAATTTTTAACAATTCATAGATAATCCCACAAATGGCTCAATAGAATAGGATACCACTAAAATGAATTGGCCTTTCACCAGTAATATCAACTACTTGGAGCATGAGATGATTACAACATTATTCCATAATTTAAGATAGTCATTTTATTTTCAATTTGGTGGCAAGCCCTAAGCAAAGACACACAGACACAGATTCACAAACTTACACAATTTAGATTAGTGCCATATACCATTGGGGAGTCAAACTCACAAACATTTACGATTCAACAACAGATTTAAATACTTAGCACATATGATCCCTGACAATATTGCATTACAATATTATCAATTTTTGTCCCAACCTGATACTTCTTACTAAATCCCTTTACAAACATACCCATCCATGATTCCATCCAAGCATTTTAATTAATTCTTTGAATTAAAGCCAAAACGGAAAACACACACATCAGAGCAATGAGATGAACATCATAATCCTTGATTATTCTATTCAAAATTATGAAATGTTTGTACAGAGGAGAGACTTGAGCTTGAGATATAACATCGTAGCTTAAATGCTAGTACTGTACGAAACATCCAATCTTCATAAGTCTAAAACCCTTTTACAAAATAACCCCAGACCTAAATTTCCTTAACATTCAAAGGTGTTCTTACAATTTGCTTTGCAACTATACCTAGACTTGAACTTCAAAAATATCTAACTTGCCAACCCCCTTTTCCGGCCTTGAAATCCTTCTTATAGAAAACGAAGGAGCAACAAGCATCGGGCCAGAAATTACACATGTCACCGATCAATTGGACCACTATGTGCCAGTTTAAAACTGAAACCAAAACCACCAAGTCCCAGAGCATCTTTCTGTTGATTCTACTCATCACACAATAGCCACAACATTTGTTTCATCTCAAAACCTGCGCCCAAAGCCACCATGGAACAAAACCAAAATTAGTTATATCATAACCGCTGAGCTGTCAGTTGCCAGTAATATACATCGTTCATTCCTCTTCGGTTAAGGACTTGTCAACCCAATTCTGATATTCCTCATCTGTTGGCCAATTAAAGTTCACCACCTCCCTCATCTTGGTACTGTAAGGTGTGAATTTCACCACAACCTAGTTGGCCTCCCTTTCAAATGACTCTAAGAACATGCTGGTATTAATTATTTTATCCATGCTACTTACCAACAAGTCATGATCCGAGTCATCACAAATTAATTTGATTTGTGCATTAATAACCTCTTCTGCCCTTTCTTTCCACTGTTGCAGTGTCTTGACATTTCCCCGTGTATCTATTATATCTGGCAGAAAAGTGTCATTCCAATCATCAAAACCCTTTATTAATTCTCTAATTTTCTTACTCAAATCATCAAGCAAGGCCTAGAATCCCTTCAATGATTTTACAAATATTTGAGTAGGCTTTAATGACTGGGGCCTATTATTTATATCAAATCTAGAATCCTTAACCATAACATCTAAGTCAATAGCCCTAGGGATCCACTTCTCAACCAGAGGTAGAACCACTTCCCAATCTCTGTTAATGTTTTGCATTCCTCCCAAAAATAAAGAATATAAAGAATGTACAGTTGGAAACCTAGAATCAAATTTCTCATTCAAATGCCTCAAAACTGTGTCGACACCTCATTGTGTTTAGCTACAACATCATCCTCACTTGCCCTTAGGGCAGTCTGCAATTCTGTGATTTTATTCATCATCTTCCCTTTGGAAGGATCTACAAAATACTCAATCTACTCTTCAATTGGCCCTGGTGCAAGGCTATCAACAGGTGTCTGAATTGGGGATCCAGGAGTAGAAATGATTGGGACAACAGGGGGCAATGGCCCCTAAGTAGTATGTATTGCTTTGGTAGCAGGGGCACTGGAGGATTCTCCCACTTTCCTGTATCTTAGTCTATCTACTTCAGACTGTAGCTCAACATTTCTTTGCTGCATTCTACTATACTCCCAAATTATTGCATTGTACTTTTCCATCAAGCTTTTCTTTTCAGCTTCATCTCTTTTAGCCGTCTTTTGGGCCAATTTGGTCACATTCAATGTCAAGCTTGTGGCCTATGTCGTTGAGGTTTTAGAAACTCTTTTGATGATAAGCCCACCCCTTAAATTTGGGCTAATATCAGCCACATTCAGTTTTCTACCCTGAGGTGCCAATGCCCATATGGCTAAAGTCTCATATTCCTCACTAAATGCAGAGTCTTGTAGGGCTGCCTTGACTTCCTCTTTGCTACTTTGCATAGGATGCTTGGACTGCATGATAGCATTGAATGCTACAACATCAGTTATGTCCCATTCAGGGAGAAGTAAGACACCAGCCTTGGACACAAGTTTCCTTCCTTCATTAGGAGTGATGTTCTTGAATTGTTCCATTAATTCAGCTTTGACCTCATCATCATTCTCCTGGTCAGATCTATCAGGTCTTGATTCTTTCCTTCTCTTGCATTTGTCCTGATATTCTTCAAGTTTCATCCTCCATACCAACTGCAAGAAAACAAGAGTTTTCACAAAGGCATCATCATCTAAGAATGCCTTGCAGGCCACCATCCTTGCATCTTGTACACACTGCCCCTTTATATCCATATCAGTTAGCACCAATTGTGCTGATCTAGGGGGGAGGGGATGCCAACCTGCATGTCCTGATCAGTTAGAATTATCTCATCCACTAGATCCTCTTGTGATTCCTGAATTCTTTGCCTCTTAAGGCTTGGCTCTGATGGTGGCTCCACAAGGTCATCCCTAGGTGGTGAATCAAGATCCACAATCTTTATCCCTCCTGGCCTTCTGATTCCATGACCCGATTGTGATGATACTTTCATTATTTGTTTTCCTTTTATATCTCCTGCCTCTTCATCACTTCTATCATCTCTCTTCCTTTTGTATAATGGCCTATCCCTTGGTGATTGATAGGTTGACCTTTCTTCCTTAGGCCTCACCTCCAATCCATGAATTTTCAAGTCCACTTCCAAATTTATCTTCTTAGTTCTCAAGGTGTTCATGATTTCTCTAAAATTATTCATCAAGAAATCAATTCTTTTGTGAAATGGAGTGAACTCCATTAGTGGATCATACTTTGGATCCAACTTATGCACCATGGCCATCATTTTCTCATAAGCAATCCATTTCTCTTTGTTTAATTCCTGCTAGCTCAAATCAAACTCATTCCTAATCAAATCTTCAAGAAAATTGAAAACATGAAAAAACTTGCCACCCTTAATTCTTTGTCTGAATAGGGAAAATAATCCCTCAGGGTCATGTTGCCTCACAGATCCACTCTTCAAATGGTAATCATCAAATCAACAGGAAGAACTTGCTTGGGAGAGCACAGGATGCGATGGAGTTTCGAGAGATATTAGTGCGCGGACCAGGAACGCAGCCCTGGACTCCGTGGAAGCCTGGCCAGGAGAAACCGTGCGGTGTCGCTGATTACTGACGGCGCGCTTCAAATGGGAACTGCCGCGGATGCGCAGGCAGAGGTCGCCCTCGACTGCCGGGGCGGGATCCCGAAAAGCACCTGAAAGCATCCGGCGAAAGGTTGTTGAAGTCGCTCGGCATTCTTTCGCTAGAATAGGAAAAAATGGAGAACAAAATTACAAGAACATATACATTAATAAGGAGTACCAAAAGAAAGGATTACTAGTGTCCCCCACATATAAGTTCAGCAAACCCTCATGTATCCTTTCAGCAAGGAAAGAAGCATAGTCATACACCACAGAAAAGTTAGGACGCTGAATTTGAGCCCCCATAAACATATAGGCAATGGACATCACAGTACTGGGGCTGAAACCTAAAATTTGGAAAAGTGAATAAAAAGTTGCCAAGAAATGATTAGCAAAACAACTCAACCTGAAAGGTTCCCGATCAGTCGGGTTGATGTGAATTGTTGAACTGCCTACCCTGGCTAGATGAGGAGGAAGCAATTTTGATCTAAAAAGAGGTTGTGTTTTGGCATACTCCCGCTTCATTTCCTCAAGGTCTATCTGGACCAAGAATGAGCTATATTCACTCAAATCAAAAACCTGCCGAATCACATCTGCATTTATATTCAGTAGAACCTCACCATCATTATCCCTGATAATCCTTGTGACAGGATCATATCTTGTAGCCACTGCCCTGAGTACTCAACATCAAGAAGCACATTCGGTACCACAAGCTTTCCCATATCATACCTCCAACCATTTGAAAAAGGATGAGATGCATTCTACTGCCTATACCATCTTTTAAACAATTCCAAACCCGTCATTAGTACCCTAACATCCGCAATGTTATAGGTTTTATATCTCAATCCTTCACCTAAGGCTATCCCTCTCATTAAAACTAAACCCCTCTTCTTGTCATTTGTTGACAAAGGGAATTGGTCAAGGAAATCATCATATAGATTCCTTTGCAAGTAATCAATATGGCCAGAGTGTTGTTTTGTTGGCACCATTTCAAACAACTAGGGCTTCTCCTAAGACCAAATTGTGAACAAACTAGGGCTACCCAAAACGAAATTACAATAGAATTTTGCAATTTCCCACAATTCAAAAGAAACAGTAACCCTAGAACCTTAATCCAGAAAAACCCTGATCAACACAACATAACCTTCCACAAGAATCACATTCGAACAGAACAGTGATAAAGAAAAATAACTCACAGAATTTCGTGCCCTGCAGAAAATCAAACCCTTGCTGTAATTGCTTTGAAAACTCTATCTTTGGCTTTGGATCGCTTCGAAAACACTTGAATGCCTTAGTGGTGAAAGCAGTGTGAAATTAAACACTTAGAATTTAAGAAAAATGGCCCGTAGACGTCTCGTCCGCCATTAAAGCTTACTTGCATACCACACCAATGGCTTCAATTGTATTTGACGCAAATTTAAATCTTCACCGTCGATCTCTTGTTTCTATTAGATCATCGAATGGTCCACTTTAAAAAGGCTGACAACACCTCCACATCATTTTTGAGGGCCCACAATAATATGTAGCGCCAAAAGAATACACGTGGCACCTTCCCGCGATATCGCAATCATTAAAATTCCTTTAGTTTAGGATCATGCGATGGCAAGCAACCGTTGATTTTCTTCATCGATGATCATGATCACACATAACAAGGAACAATATCAATACCTATCTGCTAAGCAACTTTTTCATCAAGATTAAGACATTGCCATTGATTATGAGCATGTGCATCACACATGTGATTGAGTAACTCGCTTGATAATGCACTAAAGTCTGATACACTTATTAGATACTTTATTTACCTTTTCAGCATTGGCAACCTAGGACACGTGGCACACGCCCGCTATATTGCGATCACCAAACAACTAGTGGTGATGTCATCACGGGATCGCGAGGAGCGGTCAAGATCAACCATAGGGAAATCAACGACCATCAAATAACCCCTGCAAAACATTAAAGTTACTTAAAAGAAAATAAGGGGAAGGGGACACTGCCTAGGGCAACGACAGTCGATGACTTAATGTTGTTTTAAAAGAATAGGGAACGGACCGACTCAGACCTTAGTAAATAAAAGGAGGCCAACAAAATATTTAACATTTTTATTAAAAAGGGCCAGGCCTAGATGATTCAATGGGACATAAGTTGTTTTTCTTTTTAAAACCTCTTCCAAAAATTAACGACGTCAAAGATCCAACCCAAAGACAGAACACCAAGGGTTCATGAAAGCAAAGCAAAATTCTAGCCCTAAGTGCCTTTCGAATAATCAAGACAAACTAATAATAAAAGGAAACCTAGGACGTAAATTTGAGGCTCCATCAGTGGATCCAATTGGGGACATTCATTCCACTGGAATGAAGTGAGAAAAACATAATCTCAGGTAGAGCAAACCAATTGCAGAGACAACCAAAAGGATTATCTAGAAAGACAATCCCATAAAAAGAAACCAACAACAAACCTATATACAAACCTATAGCTATTGTTCATGGAAAACAATATCTCAACTAAAGTATAACTTCAAGAATTGTCCATGAACTGGCAATTCAAGAATGTCACCTATCATTTCTTGAAGGAAATATGAATCCTCCCCCCACTTATCAATTATCAAGAATGGTCCTACCCAAATTGCATCAAATTTACCATGTTTCCCTTTGTCTTCCAACCTAGCATTCCATATCAAAACCATATCTCCATTCTAGAAAGTTCTTGCAATTGTCCTTCTGTCATACAAAATTTTCACCTGCAACTATAATTTGGCATTTCTCATCTAAGCTTCCCTTCTGGTTTCATCCAGTTCTATGAGAGCTTTCACTCTCAATTGCATTTCATCTTCTATCTCATCATCATACAGCTAGACAAATCTATACATTCCCATGAGGTTATTCTGGGGAAACCTTGCATTTATCCCATTGACTAAATCAAATGGGGCACATCCTATTGCCTTCTTCACAGTCACCCTGTCTGCCCAGACTGCTAATTTTAATTTAGAATCCCATGCCTTCTTATTTTGATCTAGGATTCTCTTGATAATCTTCATCAAGCTTTTATTGCTTGATTCCGCTTGTCCATTCCCTTGTGGGTGGTAAGGTGATGAATAAGAGATTTGGATGCCATATTTTTCACAAAATTCCATATATTCCTTAGACCTAAAACACATTGCATTGTCTGACAAAATCCTTTTAGGACATCCAAATGTAGTCACTATATTATTCATTAAGAAATCAATTACCACCTTACTAGTTTCTTTCTTTGTTGGAATCACTTCCACCCACTTGGTAAATTAATCAGTAGCCACCAATATCCATGAATGGCCCCCACTTGATTTGCATGCTATCTCTCCTACAAAATAATTACCCCATTGCTGGAATGGAGATTGAACTACAACCGGTTTTAAAGGTAAGTTACCAGAGAAATTTAACTTACCAGAGAAACGCTGACAAGCATCACATGTCTTTACCAATTGATGTGCATCCTTAAAAATAGTAGGCCACCAGAACCCAGTCTGCATTATTTTGTGTGCAGTAGTTTTGGCCATATAATGCCCTCCACAAACTCCACTATGCATTTCATTCAAGAGTTCCTTTGCTTGCTCCTGGTCTACACATTTTAACATAACACCCTCTCCATTTCTCCACTAGAGTTTTCCTGTTATGATAACATATTTGATAGCATGTAACTTCAATGTCTGCTTTTCATTCTCACTCAAATCATCAGGACATTTCATCTTTTGCAAGTAATAGACCACACCCTCGTACCAGTCAGAATGTTCCATATCGCATATGTATGGTCTCTCCTCTTCTTCAAGTAAATTTATCTGATTTGATTCAAGATTACCTTGGGTCATAAGTTTGGCCAATCCTTGTCCCCTTACTAACTTGGTAATCTGAATTTCAATGTTGAATTCTTGGATCCTATTTATCCATCTACATCTTCTTCCTAACACTTCTTGTTGTGTAAAAATGTCCTTCACAACAACATTGGGCACATAAGCAACTATAGTAGCTCCCATCAAATAGGGCCTAAAAGCTTTGACTGCTTTTACTAATGCATATGCCTATTTTTCATTTATATCATACTTGAGTTCTGCAGCCTGCTAAGATTTGCTGAAAAAAGATATAGGTTGTTCAAAACCTTCAGCATTCTTTTGTAATAACACAGCTGCAATTGTATGGAAAGAAGCAAATGAGAAAATCTGCAAAGGTTTGGAAAAATCAGGGGTCCTCAACACAGGTGCTTCCTTAATAGCTTGCTTAATATCATGGAAAGATCGTACTGATGCTTCTTCCCATTCGACCTTGGCCCCTTTCTTAAGCATCTTAGAAATGGGGCGAACCACTTTAACAAAATTTGTAATGAATCTTCTCAAAAAATTTATTTGCCCAAAGAAAGACTGAATTCCTTTGACATTTTTGGGTTGCAAGACATTATCTATTTCCTTTACCCTTTCAGGATCAATTGTAACTCCATTCTTAGAAACAATATGTCCCAACAATTTTCCTTCCTTTACTCCAAATGTGCACTTCTTGGGATTTAGGGAAATACCATATTCTAATGCCCTAATGAATATTTTCTCAAGATGCTCACAATGATCATCTTCCTTCTTGGAATACGCCATTAAGTCATCCTGATAAATTACCAGAAACAAATTAATGAAATCTGAGAATGCCACATCCATGGCTCTCTGGAAAGTAGCCCCTGCATTTGTTAGACCAAAAGGTATTCTCACATATACATAAGTCCCCCAAGGTGTAGTGAAAGCTGTATTAAATTGTTCAGATTCCTTAACCATGACTTGGTTATAACCAGAAAACCCATCCATCATGGACATTAACTCACAGCCTGTCACTCTTTGCAACATAGTCTCCATATTCGACAATGGATAATTATCCTTTAATGAAGACACATTCAAATTTCTGAAATCCACACATAATCTAATATCTCCATTCTTTTTTCTCATGGGCACCAGATTAGATATCCAAGATGAATTTCTAATTGGTTTGATAATTCTAGCATCTCTTAATTTAGTAAGTTCTTCTTGCATTTTTGGAGCCAATGTGGGATTAATAGGTCTCTACTTTTGCCTAAAAGGCTTGGTATCACTACTCAAAGGAATCTCATGTTGAAAAAAATCCTACCTATAAGCCTTAAGATCATCATAAGACCAAGCAAACACATGTCTGAACTTTCTTAACAAATCAACCAACATCTTCCTCACCCTTGGTGACAATTTCTTTCCAATATACACCATTTTTGGTGATGCATTTGTCCCTAGGTTTACTTCCTCCAAGTCATCAGGATGGGAAGTAGCACAATTAGCTTTAGTCCAATCCTGGTTGTCAAACACTCTTTCAAGAACAACTAAACCCTTAGGAATTGTATTAGTTTTTAATTGAATAACTTCATTCCCAAACACAACGTCTTTACCATCAATATTTTCAACAAAAGCTCCAAAATCTATTTCCCGATTTTCATACTCATCCACACAATTTAAAAATCTTAATATATCATCATCATTGTCAAAAACCTGCTAGTGCTTAACATTATTAGGAACAGATGGTCTGGTTTTCACTTCAACCTTTGAAATTCCAGCATAAGTCATGTCATCTAGCCTCAGTGCAATATTTGCTAACAAATCTGCCACCTTATTGTGACCTCTCTCCATCCAATTTATCCCAAAAGCATCAAAACTTTCGAATTCATCCCAAACAACATTTCTATACTATTTCAACCTTTTATTCTTTGACACATATAGGGACCTGACTTGGGAAATCACAAGCTCAAAATCTCCAATCACTTTGAGCTTTTTGATCCCATGTTTTTGAGCCAATTTTAAACCTAGCAACAATACTTCATATTCGGCTACATTGTTAGTGCATTCAAATAATAGGGTGAAAGAAAATTTGAAAGTTTTTCCACCTGGCGACCTTAACAACACACCTGCACCAGATCCCTCCTTTGAATTAGCACCATCAAAAAACATAGTCCACACATCATCAGATTTCGACAGATTTTCAACTTCTATATCAATCGGTGAAACAAACCTATCACAATTACAAGGGGATTCTTCAGCCTTGAACTCATTTATCCCACAGTCAATAAAACATGTCAAATCCTCGGTCAGACCATGCTCAATCATATGAGGCACCTTTGATTATTTTTCAACCTTGACATCTTTTCCATCAACGCAAAAGGTAGCAAATGACATATCACATTGTATGTTGCCTCCCATTGATGCACTCCACTTCCTTGATAATAGCATTCCAAAATGAGGAGGAATGTCTGCAACTAAAACAGTCATAGCCAAAACCTTATCAGGATATTGGGTCAACACATAAGGCAAGGCCTTGATGGTCCCAATAACAGGCACCTCTCTCAAATCCAATGCATAACATTTACCTTGAGTAGTATCAACTGTCAAGCCCATTGCTTCCATAATCTTTACTAGCATAACATTATTTGATGCTCCTGAGTCTATCATGCAATTCCTCAGAGTTTTCCCATTTATATTAATACTCAAGAAAAAAGGGGTGATATTCTCTAAGAACATATTGATAGAATTCCCTAGGTACACAGGGGGAATTTGAGTTATAATTCCCTCCAACTCTTTCAATTTTATTTCTTCATTTTCCCTGGTTTCTTTATAATTTCCTTGTTCAACTTTATTGCTAGGAATTCCAGTAATCAAGGCTATTGTCTTTTCTCTATGCTCCTCTATTCTCATCATCTCAAGCCATGGTACAATAACTTTAACTTGAGACAACACTTGAAATATATCCACAGGTGTGTATTTGGATAGGTTAGGAATCATACCATCATTAGTTTCTTTCTTCTCCAAATGTTGTTTTCCTTCAAGTTTCCTCTTTTTTTCCTCTAGAATTGACTCAACAGATTTGGCAATCACTTTGGTTTTTACCAATAAAGGAGCAACATCTTCACTGGGCTTTTGGATCTCTATCTTTTTTGTCCATATCTTGTCATTCTTGACATCCTTAATTTTGACAACATCATTTTTGCTATCTTCTTTAGCATCTTTACTCTTGCCCTTTTTTTCCTTAATGAAAAGGCCAATAGGTTTACCCTGCTCACCACCCACAGTCCTATTTCTTAACTATAATGTACTTCTCATCTGAGCAGCCATCTCTTCAGTTAATGGGGAAATCTCATCTTTTGATGGTCTTCTTAAGGATACTGGATCCTCAGCCTATTCCATATTGCAGGTATGATGGCCACACTCACCTTCTTCATCAAAAAAAACTTGTTGATGGTACAATTCACTTTTCTATCATTGACTATTCACATCAAACTCTTGTAATTGCTCATCAGAAGAAAGCTCAACCTCATCAATATATGACCAGGCCATACAACAACCTACATCATCTTGTTCAAAATCAGGAGTCGGCTAATGAACATTTTCTTCTTTTCCTTCAGTAGTAATCAGCTGAGCAACACCACAATAATTCTGATCATGTGGGTGTTCACACACCTCACACCATGGTCTATCTTGTGCCAGATTTATAGAACACTTATGCAAAGGATCTGGTATCTGTTGATCATTTTTAGGCTTCGGGGCAGGTAGTATTGGTTTTCCATCCTTCCAATTTGTATTGTAGGGATAATTTTGCAACCTAGGAGGTTTGTCACTTCTATTATACTACTACTTATCACCTCCAATACCTTTTTCTTGCTTAGCAATAGTATATTTTATATCCTTCAAAGTACTAAGGACCTTATCCCATTTCTCATCATCTTTAATGCCTGCAGTAGAGACTTTCTCAGTTTTATCCCTAGAATTCTTCAAAAGAGTAGGTTCTTCCCTTCTAGCATACTTGCCAGAAGCTCTCCTATTTCTTTCAATATTAATAGCTTCTCTAAAAGCATCCCTCATGGTTTGGGGGTCCTTGTCTCAGAGAAGATATGCCATTTTAGCATCAAAAGCATTGAAATAAGTAGTTAGACAAACATTCTCATCAAGCCTCATCACTTGAAATAACTTATACATTGCCTTCTGAAATCTAAGGTTAAACTCTGTTGTAGGCTTATTAGCTAATTTTTTAATAGTATTGAACTCATTCAACATAAAACTAGCATTTTTCTTGTCACCATATTGTTCTTTAAAACATTTCTCAAACTCCTCCCATGAACCAATACTGGCGTTCGGTAAACCCCTGTACCAATCCCTTGCATCTTCTGTCAAGGATTGGAAAAACAATTTCATCATCACATCTTCATGTTCTACCTCATAATCATTTAACATATCCATGAAACCTTTCAAATGTTCCTCTACTGAAAAGGCATTATTTCCAACAAATTTGTTCATCTTTTCCCTTAACTCATTAGGGATAGGATTTGGGTACCTGGGAATACCATCAAAAAACAGTTGCCTATATCTTTCCAATTGTATAGGTCTCCTTTGGAATAATCCATCAACTTTCTGAGGGTTATCACCCACAACTCTATTCAAAGGTTTAGAACCACCTTGATGTGAATTAACAAACTAGGTTGCCTAAACCTTTGGGTCAGAATTATTTGTGATATTCTCCTGAATAGGCTTAGGATCATTTTTTGAAATCTCCTAACGACCTGATGAAGTTGTGGCTTGTGCAACTTCATCCAGACTTGTCATTTTTAGGAAACTTATTTTCCTTCTCTTTTCTGCATTTGTAGCCTCCATTTCAGTCCTTTCTAATTCTTCTACTAAAGCTTCCCCTTCCCTTCTAGTATTTTCTAAGGCAGTCTCTACTTGTGATGATACATGTGGGAGGGGATCCTTTTTAGGTTGGTGGGAAACCATCCTTTCATTCATCTTGATCCCTTTAGCCTTCTATTTTCCTTTGTCTACAATAGGTTTAGGATTTGGGTTGTCTGATTGTGACATAATAGGATTCAAGGGTTTCATATCTGTTGGCTTTGGTTGGACCTTAGCTTGACCCTCTAGACCTACTTTGGACATTGGCTTCACTTCCTTATCAACAATTTGTTGTACAACAGGACCATTTTCTTCTGGGTCTGGTCTACTTTGGTTCAGGAGTTTCATAGTTGCCAACTGTTTGATTAACCTATCCCTTTCAACAATAGCATTCATCAAATCTACTTCCTTCTCTTTGTCCTTTATCCTAAGCTCAGCCTATTTTTGGATTTCTCATCTTAATGAACTAATATCCCCAAAAACATCTTCGGGGTCAGGCAAAGTTATATCAGAACTTGATGTATCACTTAAATCTATCAAATTTGCTCCCTCTTGTCTAGATAATAAAGGGGTTCCATCATCATCAGCAGGAGGAGGAGGAAAATCACTGGTGCATTATGTGTGATGGCCTAGACTTCTACTCCTACTTCTTCTCTTAATATATTAGACATTAACAGGCTCTTTATTATGACATGTTACATCCTCTTGAGCAGGTGTATTAAACAATGCATCAAAAAATCCATAGCTATCTGATTCAGAATGTCTAGATACATGTTCAAAAGTTTCTAGGATAGGATGTAGAGGCTTACTTGTACCTTGATGTACATGATTCTGGGACGCGGGAGCGGCATTGCTGATTTCTGGTTTCTTCTTTATCCAATCTCTTTTCTTTGTTTTAGGAAGTTCACCTTCCAACCTGGATTTCGGGTGGTTCTTCATGAATGACCTGGTACTTTTCATTTCTCTATTCTTGTTCAAAGATCTTTCAACTTGTATAAAACTTGAAATAAAGTGCGCATTAGTGTCGAGACTATCAGAGTCGCCACCCAATTATCTTGGGAATATCCACTATTCAAAAACACATGACAATTCCTTAAAATATCTTCATAACTTATCGTACTGACAATACACAAGACACATTACACGAGATATATGCAACTTGTGAAATAACACACTTAATTGGATAAAGAAACACAACACCCAATGCTCAACCTTCAAATCTTAGAAATACTATGGTAGACTCTATGCAAAATGGATAACCGACCTACTGACAAGAAGCATTCAAGCTAATGTCCCCAGTAGAGTCACCATTTTGTTGGTGTTTTTTCTTGTAAACCAAGTTTGTCTCCTAATCTACCTATGGAATTTCCAATTCCAATCAAAGGTAGCTCAGAGGACCTGGACCAATTGACGAGGGTTTCAATGGGTCGACCTGCATTAATCCCGTCTCCACATGTCTTATTCATGGCAAACAACACCCAAGAAAGACCAATTGGATTGCTGAAGGATGCTTAAATAACCATTAAAGGCGTTTTGAAAGTTCCTCGTGGATGATTGAAATGGCCGATGCCGATCGGAATCCTGCTCTCCTGGGATGACCATTTCATTTCCAGGCGAAAGCCGATATGCTTCTCGCGCGCCATGAGCTTCGAGAATGGAACCGTAGGGCAACAAAAAGATAAGAGCTTTCCGACTATAACTGCACTGATTCTGCGAGTGACAAACCTAGTGAAACACCTATCATATCATGTAGATAGGGTAGGGTAATTCCAAGCCTTCTTCTCTAGCCTGAATAAAGACAGAATTCTTTACGCCATAGAATAGTAGGGGGTGAATGAAATAGAATTCATGAAAGGTCATGGGGAGGAACTATAGGGCCTAGGATGGGAGAGAACCATCGTATAAGCGAAATGAACTTGATCATGGCGCTCACCATTCTCGTTCTATTAATCGACGATGAGATAGGAATGCCTGTTAGTTCGCTGTCGCAGATAGAGAAGAAGGGGCATTCTATTTGTCAGTCATTGCATGAACTGGTCAGATCAGTCCCAAGATGATCACTCACTATCGGTAACTCACTCGATCCTTATACCCAACCTCCCCCCTACGGGTGAAATTAGAGTTCCCGGAACTACCTGCGCTTCGGTGAAGACCGACCCCCTACTATTCTAAGGGGCCTTAGGGGCCCAGAATTCTAGATATGGTGGGAAGCGTTGGACTTGAACCCACACCCCTCTCCCCCTACCGGCGCGCAAGAAGTATTCGCTAGGCACCTCCAATCGTGACGCCGGATCCGATCTGCCGCAATCACCATTCTTCTAGACTTTAGAAGACCCATCGCCAGGCTATTGCTTCTATTCCCAGGATGCTATAATTCCAACAACCCCTTAGAATAGTAGGGCTATCAGAACAGCTAGTTTCCCACCCCATGGGTCACTTTTTCAATCCCCATGTCCGCGATCCCCTACTATTCTATGCCCTACTATTCAACTTAATGGGGGGTGGGGGGAGGGTGGGCATGTTACGTATAGAATCGAGTTCGCCTTTAGAATAGTAGGGCTATCGGAATGGCTAGTTTCCCACCCGCCCCGCAGAGATCCTACTTTCCAAGGTCGCCCGGATTCGAACCGGTACTGAAGCTCCATTGCTCCCCGACCTTCCTCCTCGTCATAGTGTCTTCTTCCTCGTCATAGTGTCATTCGGGCCGATAATGAAAAAAACCATTTAGCACCAAGACAGTAAGTTACTGGGGCCCCCTACTATCCGTTACTGGGGCCCACTACTATCCCCTACTATTCTATGGGTAGGGGTGAGCTTTGGTTGTTTCAATCTCCTTTCCTTCCAGATAAACTGATTTGTGGAGCTTGAAGCCTATCATTGAGTTGCCTTGGAGTCCAGTTTTGTTATTTATACATTTCCCATCTAAAGTAGGCTGTTGGTTTGGTTGTCTTTAGACAGGAGCATCCCTTCCAATTCTAGATCGAGAAGGAGCATCCCTTCCAGCAGATCGATAGCCAGCAGCAGGAACGGATCTTATTGATCCAGCAGTCGATCCAACAACAGTTTATTCACCACTAGCACTCACACCCGGTGGAGATAGCAAAGCCAAAAGCTAGGGCGGGCAGTCGTCAAACAATTATTAATTGAAGTACAACAGACAAGCCTTCTCAAAAGTTTTCTCGCAGCCAAGCTATCAGGCCATCATAAAGCCAGTCAGACAAAGCCAGAAAGGGCTCGGGTGAGGCCAGCAAGCCATCCGTTCTCGCTTTATCACAGCTACTACAGCCATAAAGGCAGCTAGAGCATAGGCAGGCACGGTAAGGGCATCTATAGAAAGCGTCCCTTCATTCGGATCCAAATCCCTAGGGTTGGGGTGGGATATATAGGGCGGTTTATACCTAGTTCTATCGGCATCAAAGCAAGCAGTCCCATCAGCAGCAGAGCTAGCAGCAGTAAACCCACCACCAGCACCAGTAGCTGTATATGAAGCATAAGTCAATCCAGATCCACTAGTAGCAGAGCCAGCAGCCCCAGCCGGGGACCCAGCAGTTGATTCTTACCGGCAAGGTCAGTTAGGCCGGGAAAGAACATCTCACCCCCGGTTACACCGGAGGAGCCCCTTATGATAGTAGGCACTCAACGAGGATGGGCTCAAGGCAGGAAATAAAGAACAATCGAACAATCCGGGAGGAGCGGAGCCGAACAATCAATATTGGATAGTCGTCTCGGGGGTGTGGGAGGAGAATAGGAAACTCAACTAATCTAGGGGTGGGACCCTACTATTCTATGGAGGAGGATATAAAAGCCGGCCCATAGAATAGTAGGGGTGGAAGGAACATGAGAGGAACTGCTTTCTCATTGAATAACCTCCCGAACTGCTGATCTACATTTTGAAACTGGAAGCGACGGCTATCTGGTCTAGAAAGATAGTTTACCTAAGGCGAGTATGGTAGGGTGCGATTCTATACTACCGGCCAGATTCTATATGTAACATGCCCAACTCCTATTGCCCCCCACCCGAGGCCGACCCCACCGGGAAACAACTATAAGGGGGGGTGGGGGGGTGGGAAACTATAGTTCCGGTGAAGCCCCGCCAACTAATCTTCAATTATTATTGGGGGGGGCGGCTGGCCCCTACTATTCTAAGGGGTAGATTATTATTGTGGGAGGCCCGTAGGGGGAGGCCCGCCATCTCAACTATAATCTACCTCCGGGGGCCTCCCACACCTACTATTCTATGGGCCCTTATAATATAGGGGGGTTGGTCCTGCATGCACGAAGGGCCCGGGGGGGCCGCGGTTGGTGGGTGGGAGGAACTATAGTTGGGCACAACATGCCCACCAGGCAGCAGCATCATAAGCATCTCTCGAACTATACCTAGTAGCATAGGAGGCAGAAGAAGGTCCATACCCAGTAGTCGCAGTTCCATTTCCAGATCAACTATAGTTTCCCACCCCCCCTTTGATACCCAGCATCAGTAGCAGCACTAGCTTACCCACTACCACCTCCACTACCGACACTAGCACCATCACTAGTGGCATCAGTGGCATTAGCACCACCACTAGCACCAACAGCACCTGTAGTTTACTTCGTTGGGTCAGCACCAGCACCGGAAACATCCATAGCTTCAGCACCAGCACTAGAAATGTCCATAGCTTCGATAGCAGCATCGGGCGGGGTCCATAGCTTCGATAGCAGCATCGACGGGGTGGGTGGGAGGCCCATCCCACACCCCCACTATTCCATATCGATATCGATATCGAAGATGCCGTTGATTCTCGGGGCGGCCATCCTGTTACACCCCCTGTAAAGCCTTTCCTTCCCTCACCCTCGGTGCCCCGCCTTCACCCCCAGGATATAGTTGCTCCGACTTCGGATCTCGATCAATCATATGCCCCCCCACTGCTCTGTCCGATGCCTCCATTGACTACTTTCCCTTCCCTTCTTGTTCATCCTTCCCTTCTCGTTCATCCTTCCATCGAGTGATTTCAGAAGTCCCGGAACCATCCTTTTGCCACTTGATCACATCTTATTAACAGGATTGATTATTAACGGGCGGAGGGGATTGAACCCTGAGATTGGCGGAACCGAACCGACACCATAGCTTCCGATTCTATCAATCAATTGATTGGGGTGGGTGGGAGGAGTGAACGGAACACCCTCTCTTCCTTCCAGTAGTGGGCAGCCCAAGCAGGGTGGGGGGGAAGCTACTATAGTTGTTTCTCGCTACTATACTTTAGCACTTTCTCTCTATTAGGCGGTCCGAAGCGGGCTGACCAGGGGTGGGCCCCTACTCTATAATGTGGGTAGGTGGGAGGAATATGGGAGGTAAGTGGATAGTTACAGAATTCATCCAGGCGGACTAAGTCCCATATTGCCGGTGTGGCTAACTCCCCCATTGCCTCTAGCTAGTAGCTACGTCGTCTGGGCGAGGGGGATCGTGCTTACATCACTACCATAAAGCAAAGCAGGTGCAGAAAGGCTTGCTCATTCGAATAAAAAGCATGTTTTCTCCAGCGGCATGTTCCATCCACTCACCCTAGACAGAGCTATCTGTTGTTTGAGGTCCCACCCATCATTAATTCGAGGAGCATTTTCGGTGAGGTAAGGCCATCCACCTATTCATGCATGTCATGTTCGGTAAGGTATGTAGGGTGAGGCCACCCCAGGGATTATAGAGGGAAGGGGAAGGATCAGATCTTCCCACTCCCACCACCATCGAGATTTGGGTCTATCAAAATGTTCTATATTGCCTGCTACTCACGGCCTGCCCCCATTGCTACTCCTTCAGGCCCCCCTCATACTGCTCCTGACGGCCAGTTGGCCTCGTACTCGAGGTCGGGGCAGGGCTCATCATGGAGAGGTTTGAAAGAAAGGTTAGGAAATTCTTGATGATCCATAGATCTAGTTATCTAGATGCCCGATTAGCCCCACCAGGGCAGGGAGCACTCACAAACATTTTCTCTGCACCAGCTGGCACTAACCAACCCCATTAGTTGGTTAGTGGGGTTGTTTCTCGGGTTGGCTCAGCTAATTCCTTCTTCCTGGCTCGGTACTTGGATTGGAGGGAATGCCTTCAATGGAGTTGCTCGGACAAGTTTCTATTTCCGGGTTCAGAGCTCGGACGGACCTTACCCCTATTTCGTTTCCCAGGGTTAGACTTTTCATCCACATAGATTTCCGCCCAGGTGTAGATTTTCTATCATCCATCTATTATCCACGTGATACAACCAACCCCCCCGAGTTGAGTTATATAGGTAGGGGCTTCATTCAGAGCTATATAGGCCTCAATAGGGCTCCCAATTAGAGTAGTTTGGGCTCTGGCGGGGGGTGGGGGGCATCTATAGAGGGGTGGGGGGGGCGATAGAACGAGGAGGGGGAGGAGGCCGAGGGCAACTATAGGTTGGGTGGCACTTTCCCAAGTTATTAGAAAAGTAGGGCGGCCTATCCCTCTCTCTATCCATCTATCTATCCAGCCTATCTCTTTTCCATCCATCTATCCGGCCTATCTATCCATCCATCCATCCAGCCTATCCATCTATCCCTCCTCCGGCCTTGGTAGGGGAAAGGTAGGGCACTCGATGGAAGATTGTTGGATCGAGACCTCGGGGGGGATGGCTCATACAGCTATGCCCTACTATCAGAACGGGGACCCAACCAAGGTGATGGGCCAACCCCCCTGGCCTAAGTATGTGGCTGGGGTAGGGTAGTTCCCCTGCCTAAGTGCTGGAGGGGGAGCGTAGCGACCCCGTTCTGATCTATCCATCTATCTATCTCTAAGGGTGGGTGGATGGAATATCTAGACGTAATAAAGGGAGGTAGTTTTGTATAGCAGTTGAAGGTATCATATCATAGTTCTGATATCGTATCTATTGTATATCATGGGGTGTATATCGTTCCCATCCTATATCGCCAAGGGTAAGTGGTCTTTTTCCTCTACACTGTGCCGCCTAGTGGCACAGGCCCCTATTTTCTATTTGGTCGGGGTAGAGAGAAAAGGTAAGGTGAAGGGCCATGGAGGAAGGTATTTGGGGGAGTTCCCGCTCCCGTCCATATCTCTATCCTGAGATTCCACCACTATAGAGGATAGGGTCCCGTAGGGTCCTCCCTACCTCCATATCTTGGTTGGGTCACCCATTGGGGTTCAATAGGCCCTATATACGGAGCCAGCCCCCCCTACTATCTATAGGTCCCTATCTGTGAGATCCAACAATCTTCCATAGAGTGCCCTACCTCCATATCTTGGTCGGGTCACTTCCATAGCTATATGAGCCAGCCCCACCCCTCTTCTCTCTATCTTTCTCGCTCTAGTCGAACAAGCAGACAACTACAGTTTAGTTCCTGCAGCCACGAATTGCCAGTCCTTTGTTTCGATAGGGCAATCTCTAGAAATTACCCTTTTTGTTATTGCCCAATTATAGTTTCCATGTGACGTATATAGACAGCTAAGCTTCTCAACTTCGCAAGAATGTCGAGCCTCCCACTTACTATTGACCCTGTTAGCGGGCCCTATCCAATCTATTGTTGCTAATTGATCCAAAAGCTGTTATATGCTGAATCATTGGGAGAAGGAGCAGCAGGAATGCATTTTGAAATCCCTTGGATCTAGTGACAGCATTGGGAGGAGCAACATGCACTAGTATTGGTAACAGCAGATCCGGGGAAATTTGTTGTTGAATCCATTCCGTGCCGGGTGGGAAGGAGAGTTTGAGTAGTTTCGGGCATAGGGGTGGGAATAAGAAATTGGGCAGTGACAATTACTTGGGGTTGGGAGAAAGTAATTCCATTCCTCCGAACTTCTTATCACAGATAGCAGTCGACTGCCCCTCTGCATCTATTATTGCAGTAGCCCTTTGTCCCGCCATCTCTTGATCCTACAGCTGGAACATCCATCTTCTTATCCCCAATGCAGGGTGGCGGGTCGGAAGAGAATTACCGATCTATAGGGAGAGGGTTTCAGCTTAGCTTCTCCGACCTGAAATGGCTTGTCTACATAACCCTTCGTGTATGAGATAGCCCTCTACCCAGAATTGGCGATAGGGAGAGAGAAAAGGATTGGTGCTCGATCGAAGGCTACGAGGCAACAAGCTCTCCCCAATGACTTGACCAGTGATGAACGGACGGACTACTGGTTTAGATCGATCTCGTCAAAGAAGGCGGCATTCCCACCCTTGGCATCTCTATTTCCCACTACTTCTAATTCCCACCCCATCGGGAAAAGAGTTGTTCCACTTCTGTGCGATACTAAGCTATTGAAAGGGTGGGGGTTAATCCGAGAGCGACGGGTTCAAATCCAGATCTGTTTACAGGCATACCATGACCAGGAGTTGGAGTCTTACTTCCACAACTGGGGGGCCCAAGGGAGGGATGGGGGGACAGAAGAACCCCACGGGAGGGAGGAGTAGAAGTTGGCCCGGTAGAAAGCAATTGTATTTACAAATTCCCTTCTTCCAGTATCGACAGAGCCGGTTGGTGATTCATGGAGTTCCACGGGTTACCCACCGGATGGCATGAACCCCTCTTTAGCTTCTTGCTCTTACTCCCCTTCCGAGAGAGAGAAATAGTGAAAGTGAAAAATGCAATGGCCAATAACCGATTAAGTGGTATTTCCCCATACGCACCCGTTCATGAAAGGCCACCCAGGTGAACCACTTCAATTAATCTACCGGGGTGGGTCCCTACTATTCTATGGAGGAGGATATAGGAGTATAACTCCCTCCCACAATTTTCTATAGGGGGGGGAATAAGCCATTCCCCGGGAGGGATTTTTCCGTTACTCCTCGCACCCAACCCTACACTCGACCAATCATTCACCAAGCCCTGGATATTCTGTAGTTTTCGGGGTGGGAATGCCTCATGTTGATTGTTCCTGTCACTGATCGAGAGATTGAACAAGCCTATCTATTTCTGGTCAGTCATTGAAAGGTTGAGAGATTGATTGTGCAAGATTTGACAACTTGAGGGAGGGAATCGGTCACCTGTATCATCTCCTTTGATTCATCACGCAGGATCAATTCTACTCCTCCCACCCTCCCTAGATTCTTCCCTGCCAGGGTTGATTGTTCCTGCCCGCCCCTTTCTGTGATAGAGTTCACTGCCCGCCCCTCATCTGTTCCATCTATCTCCGTGTTGAACCCCCTAGATTATTAGGGAAGGGCTCCCACGAATATAATCTACAATATTGAAGGGGGGTGGGGGGGGCCCAGTCGCGTAAGCACTGAACCGATAGAAATCAATTTGTTAACGGGGAATGAAAACATGCTCCTTCACCGGGGCTCCATCCGGGGGTGAGGGAAGGAAAGACCCTCGGTGGCCCCTACTATTCTAATGGGCAGAATGCTCGACCGGTGGGAGTTCTGTTCTCGCCAAACTCTATTAGTAGTTGAGTCAATAGAACTTTATCCTTCACTGAACACCACCTTTTAAAATAACCTCCTACACTTCGGGCTCTACAAGACCCAGGAGGGTGGTCCCTATAATGTGATTATGATCTCTGCACCAAATTCATAAACAATTTTTAACAATTCACAGATAATCCCACAAATGGCTCAACAGAATAGGATACCACTAAAATGAATTGGCCTTTCACCAGTAATATTAGCTACTTGGAGCATGAGATGATTACAACATTATTCTATAATTTAAGATAGTCATTTTATTTGCAATTTGGCGGCAAGCCCTAAGCAAAGACACACAGACACAAAGATTCACAAACTTACACAATTTAGATCAGTGCCATATACCATTGGGGAGTCAAACTCACAAACATTTATGATTCAACAACAGATTTAAATACTTAGCACATATGATCCCTGACAATATTGCATTACAATAGTATCAATTTCTATCCCAACCCGATACTTCTTACTAAATCCCTTTACAAACATACCCATCCATGATTCCATCCAAGCATTTTAATTAATTCTTTGAATTAAAGCTAAAACGGAAAACACACACATCAGAGCAATGAGATGAACATCATAATCCTTGATTATTCTATTCAAAATTATGATATGTTTGTATAAAGGAGAGACTTGAGCTTGAGATATAACATCATAGCTTAAATGCTAGTACTGTATGAAACATCCAATCTTAAAAATTCAAAACCATTTTAAATCCCTGTGTGTTATAGTGTTGTGGTTATCTCATGCTCCAAGTAGTTGATATTACTGATGAACAACCAATTCTATTCAAGAAGATTATCCTATTATGTTGAGCTATTAAATGAGATTATTTGTTGAGAAATATTCTATTATGTATGTGTTTCAATTTGTTGATATTGCTAAAGGGATCACCCTCCCAGGTCTTGTAGTGCCCCAAGTGTAGGAGGCCTTTTAAAGTCCTCGTTAGTTGGTCCAAGTCCTTCGAGCTGCCCTTGATTGGAATTGGAAATTCCATAGGTAGATTAGAAGACCAACCTAGTTACAGCATAAAAAGGAACCAACACGAACTACGAGCCTCTATGTGTATAACATAGGCAATGCCATCATCAATGAGCCCTTGAGACCCTAGGATAGTCCTTCGAAACAAACAAAAAATTCAAATATCTTATCAAAATCCAAAGTCAATATCAATTAATACAGTTGAACTATAATTTCTCTGCATTCATCATGTAGGCAAGGCTAATCTTTGATCAACCCTCGAGAAATTAGGTCAGTCCATTTAGGTCCCCCTAATTGTCTCTAAATCTCCCAAAAACAACAAAAACAACATCAAATAATTTAGAAAACCTCAAAATTCCTATCTCCATTATCACTTATCTGTAATAAACTTTCCATTCATAATAAACAAACATCACCTTCAACCTTTGATAATGCAATCAACTAAAAAAGAAAACATCATAATCTATAACTCCCAAGCAAAGGATCATGAAGACTTGATTATCATCAGACTAAACAATGCCTAAGTGTTCAACTACCTACCTATCGATTTTTCACCATCAACATCCTAATGTATGTCTTAACAAATAAAAAATTCCTACAATAGAGGTCACTGATGGATAACATCTTGAAACATCAAATAACTATGGCAAGTGATACAATAACATTTTTTTTTTTATCTTTTTATATCTTATCTTTTTTATTTATCTTCATATCACATTCCTAGGATCTCTTGAGGATGTCCATAAGGATTGAGAGAGGAAGGAATGGAGATATTTATCTTCAATTTCTATTTGTTCTGTTTGTTAGATATTTTTGTGATCCTACCACAATGAATACTTTCTTTATTTTTGTGTGTGGGATTTATTTTTGGGAAACTCGTGTATCAGTTACATGTTAGGTAATTTATGCCTCTCTATGTAACTGGTCTGAAATGTTTTGAAACTTCTCACCTATTAATAGGGTTTTTGTATATTTGGTATGAGCAAGAATATTCTTTGTTTGTAGAGTCAAATTCCATGCAATGGATAAAAATCCACATCGATTATCAATATCGTGGTGTATTGTTTCTGTTTGCTACATCAATAAGGATTGCTAAAGATATGAAGCCTCTATGAAAGAAAAATTAAATTCATCAAAAACTAACAACATCATTTTTTAATCCATCTCTAAATCATAAAAACTTCTTCTAACTAATAAATCCATCCTGGGTATGTGCAGGATCATCATGGAAAAAACATACCCTTAAGTGGCAAAAAATTCAGAAAAATCAGAGTTAGGCAACTTGACGTAAAAATTTGAATAAGTTATCTATATTTTTTCAGAAATATGTAAGAATAGAATCTATAGAAAATTGAATGTAGTTTCTAAACTAATAGGTTTATTTAAGAAAATAAAAAATCTATTTGGTAAAAATTTGAAATTCCATTGCAATAGTACTTAAATTTCAAGGAAAAAATAAGAAGTAGGTGTCTGTCTGACCACCCTAACCACAATAAAATGATAATATTTTAGATATAAGTAGAGGAATCATGTCCCAATGTGATGCATATCTTTGTAATTTTTTTCCAAGTAAATAATTAATTATGATTTTTTTTATTACAAATTTTTAAAATATAAAAAATTGTATGTCTAACCACCTTAACTTGGTCAAAACTTCATGAAATTCATTTTTTCTTTTAATCTTAGAATATGTGAAGCATAGAATGTGATGCGAGTTTGGATTCAAAAAATATGATATAGTTTGAAAGCTATAGAGGTTTTTCAATCAGCCTATGAATCAGGACTTTAGTCATAATTCAAATAGAAAATGAATAATAGTTATTTATTAAATTCAAAGTAAAGCATAATTTATATTGGTGGAAGGATGAGAATATCCTTTAAAAACCCTTTTCATTTCATCAATTTTGGGTAAATAAAAGGTCGTTAGCCACACACCCCACACATACCTATCATATCACCACTTTTTGGCCCATCATGATCCTGCACATACCCTCCTACATCACAATATCATTAGTACCACATGCATCCTACATACACCAATTCATTGGTACATATCATGACATAATAAAACAAAAAAACATCACACATCATATAGAAACCCATAGTATACATCATATATCATCATCCATCATATGCATCATATATCATCATCCATCACATAGATATATAAATCAAACATCCATCCATATCATATAAATGCATCAAAAAGTACAAAAAACATGAGCATATGTAAATCACCATCCATAATCATCTATAAGAATCCATAATCATCTCATAACACATAATAAGCCACATCAAAGCATAGTATATATCATATATTAGCAAAAATGAGAATGTCATACATCATCAAGTAGCATGTGTGATATCGAAATGTACAAAAAAATACATATATACGAGGCTTTAACTAGGCCGATGAATGTATATAAATATCATGTTTACATAAAGTCTCTAAAGCAATAAACATCATATAATATCAAGTGCAACACAACCTTTTTGTTTGTCTCATGGAGGAGATCCTTGCTAGTGAGGAGATGGCTACAAAATAACTGGGAATTGATGAGGCTATCTTATTGACTATTCCTCTGACTCTGCCCCTATCACTATGCTTGGCTCTCCAAAATGAGGCCATCTTTGAGCCCTCAAAGCAAAGGCCTCATATAATGTCTAGTAATAAGTACACAACTGCAAAACTTGATCCCGATTGGCCTAATACTAAGCAAGGAGAATAGAGAAGGCTACTGAAATATCTATAGCTAACCCCTACTAACGTACTATAGCCAAATATTGCCTAAGGGAATCTCTCTCCTAGTGAAATCCATCTCGCTCTATAGTAATAAAAACCACCTAACCCTTGACAACTTGCCTCCACACAATCTCCACATCCCTCTCAATAATATGGGCATCCCTGTCTACAGTCAACTAGGCTATCTATATTGCTACTATTGCATCGACTTGTGGGGGTGGACCCTATAGTGCTGGCTAATCTTGTTGCATCTAATCATGTTGTCCATCACACACATCATGCCCATCATGCTGAACCTGTTGACCATCATTTCGTGCTCTATCTAGTAGCTCCACGGTGATACGCAACCTCTGACGGTCCCCTCTCCTCCTTGTGATGTCAACAACCCTCTGCACCTGTCCCTTGATTGGCCCAGTGTTAGCAGAATTTGTAAACCATAAGGGAATACGACGAGCCTACCACTGATCATAGTCCCGAGTAGTTCCTGGCTCTACCAAACCTATTGCCCAACCACATTCAAATGGGGCAAGTCATCTGAACTTGGCCAAAGCATCAATAGAAGAGGCTTGTGGCCCCCACAACCTAACCACTCAGGCTATTCGCTCAAACCACACATGGTAATCATCCCCAAACCGTGTTTGGCACTCTCCAAATTGACGAAGGACCTTGTTAGGAAGATAACACTCTAGAAAACTATCCATGTGGCCTATCAGCCATCATGTTTGTCGAAAATATGGTAGCTTCTCCATATCATCATGCCAGGCCTCACAAACTAGCCATAGCCTCCCAATAAATGTAGACATATCATCAAAAACACCTCACCAGTAACGTAACCTTCCAGGCCATGTGTAATGCATGAAATATGAATATCTGTAAGAAAATGGATCCTAAGGATCTCGATCCATAATGCCATCTTCCCTCATCACTAGGATATGCTCCTAGGCCCATACATGTAATAGTGTCATGCTAGCAAAGATAGAACTACCTCCACAATAAGCAACCTTGTGCATTTTCTTGTACAAGTGTGCCAAAATACATGAAACCCACACATATCAAGTTTTGTGCTCCATCGTCATATGCTTAATAGGAAAATGCCTACCTCTACGATCATGCACCAAAATCCCCGTGATCAAGTTAGCGAAAACCATGGATATCCTATTAGTGCTGTCAACAAATGGAGACAAGTCTATCTCTGAGTGCACAACCTATAGTCGCCAAATGCTAAGTACTCACTTGATGGCGAGGGTACCCTGTGGAACACTGTATGTAACAAGCTCATTCTAAATAGGGATGTAAAGAATCCTCCAAACATCCTCCAACGTAATGGTCGCCTCATCGGTCAGTAGGTGGAAGGATGACAACTCTAAATGCCATCTCTCTACAAGGGCAGTCATCATTGCCATATGACATCAAATCTCAACCATATAATATATGTAGCACAGACCCAAAATATCTAGGACATCTCTCTCCACCTCAAAGAAACTAACAATCAAGTTAAACAACTGTCGTGGTTGTCACTCCCTAGAATAAAGCGGTTTGAGAACTGCTTGCCAACATTCAACCCATAATGTCAAGGATTTGCAACAAAATCAAATTATGATAATGATCAAGAAAAACAATAGTCACCACTTTTTTGACAATAGCGATCAAGAAAAATGATAATGACCCTATTTTTAAAAATAGCAAGCATTTTGAATAATAGTGGCTAAATCAAACAAAAGCAAGTTGATTTCATGATAGTGCACAAATTTAACAAGAATGAGCAAGTTTTACATTAGCGCACAAGGAAAACGATAGCGGAAAAAAATCTCAAAAGCAATAAAAACATAAGGTACAATTGTGGTCAAATCGAGACAAAAGCGATAAAATCACAAAATTACTGCTATCGTTAAAAAAGTTTTCTAGAATTAATTACACAAACATGGAAAGGCCAAAACAAGAAGGGAAGTGGTAAATACCACGATGCTTTGCTAGCTAGCCTCCTAAAGTCACAAATCGCCTCTGCATAGTGTGGTGCACCTAGAATCCTTGACATTGCAACTCGACAATCGTAAAAGTAAGATCTTCAGAGGAAAGAATTCAGTAAAGGCTAAGAATGCAAATGAGGAAAAATGAACCCTAGTTTCCTACTTTTACCCCAAAACCCTAATTTATTACCTGGAAAAATCTCCTAGGTTAAAAATAGGAGCACCTGAGAACATCTGAAACCATAAACAAGGGTCCTATAGCCTAATTTTTCATCCTCTATGCATCTAAACTACAACGAAACCATCTCGTGAGCCCGACCCAAAATGTAAATTTTCCAACCAATCTCTTGAGGGGGAAGCCTAACGTCATACTATCTTTTCGCTGACCACCAGGGCATGGTGCAGGGGCATAGAAATTTTTTCAAATCTTCATCTGAACATCAAATTCTTTGAAACAAAACAACCAATACTTTGTCTCAAAGAGGGGAAAAATTTAGACATGTAAAAATGACCTAATGCATATCACACATCCTGAAATACATTTTTCCATTCTCAACATCATTATCATTAATCTAATTGCATTTCACATCATTTACATCATTAACCCTATTTTCCTCTATTAATTGAATAATATTTAATTATTTTAATTAATTCACTATGTCGTCACCTAATCTAACTTTATTCTTCTTGATTAAATAATAAACATCAGTTATTTAATTATGTCACTAATATACCTTATTCTTCTAGATCAATTAAATTGTTATCATGTAATAATTTAATTAAATCACTTTCGCCTCTCTAAACTTGAATAATTAAATCAATTAACATAGTCTTGAAACACATACATCTTTATTTGTTAAAGTCAAACATGACTTGCACGTTCATCTCCAAATATTAATTAATTAATTATCCTCACCCTCTTGTGATTGAGAAAATCATTACCACTGATTTCTCACTCTAATTGGTTGAATAACTCATCTATTCCTCAATCCAACTAACCACTCAATCTATTCCTCAATCCCACTAACCACTCAACCTGATTTATCAATCCGCCAAATCATTCCCATCTATTTCCTCTCAATGGTTCTCAACTGTTGATCATGATCTTTTACTAAAAAATCTTGATTGTTCATCTCAAAACATGAAATCTATATAACAACCCTCTCCATTCTACAAAATGATCAGAGAATCTATAGAGTTCATACAACAAAGTCATGCTAAATTGACATTTGAATTCATGAGATCTTTTAAACACATCTTCGATCACCATTAACACGCTTTGAAGCTTTTGCAACATCAAATGGAGGCTTTGTATTGATTCAAACACAATCCAACATCAATACAAATACAACTTTGACATGGTATGGTAAGACTTGTTTTTTTTTTAATTCATTTAAGTTTCTTAGTTGCTTATTTGTTTGGATTCATGGCTTTACATTTCAGACTTCATGAGTATGGGTTTGGAGCTTGATCTTATTTTGAATTGATTTGATTCGATTCATTATTGTTTTCCTTATGCTATTTTCCCCCCTTACAACAAGGTATATCCAAAAGTTGGTCCTAATTCCACTTGTAATTTCATATCCAACCTCCATTGCTCATCATTCCAAGTTTGGAGAGTTAAAGATTCCAAACTGTCAACCAATCCATCTACATCTCATGTTCCTCATCACATTCCACCATCCACTTCAACATCCATGATATTGAACTCTCACATTAACCGTATCTTGGAAGTGACACTTTATCATAAGGAATATAAGGGCACTCTATGATGATGTGTACATCTAGATGAGGTTAACTCTGCTATCAACAAAGAAGATAAAAATTCTTAGGAGTTACATACAAGTGTCTGTAGTTTGGTAAAGTAACTCCTCTAGGTAGGATACCATTGGTATATCATGATAGCAACAACATTTACATTAGCACCACTAGGTGGTTTGAAATGATACAAACCTTCAAAAATCCTAAGAAAATCAAATAATAAAAAAATAAAGAAAATAGTAAAGAGAGAAATCACCCTCCAACGAAAACCAATTTGGTTGCACTTTGGACAAGTACCATGATGAAAACTTGGGGAACAAGTGTCATGAGTAGAATCGAGAATCTATGTGCATCACTTCAGATGGAAGCATCTCATCCTTTCCATAATAAATCGAGCATACACTCCATCCATCCAATCGATCTTTATCCATCTTCCAAATTCTCTTGACCTTGATAAAGGTTCAACGCATACTTCAACCTTTCTCATGGAAAAATATTGACATGGTATTTACCATTGATCCTATTTTTATCTCACGAAGTCCCAAACCTATATCTAGCATTATCCTGATGAGCCTATCACAATAAAAATATTTGGCATCCTTCACATGCTTATCCATTCATTATCTTGATCTATGTATTCACTCATGAAATATCAAACATTGCTCTAGACATTAGGGTAGGTACTTGCATCTTGCTTTCAAATAACTCTAGATCCATGTCCAATATCTCACAATGTGATATAAACATCATGATCTAGGTATCATTTCAAAAATACCCAAAACATCCAAATCATCTTGAAATCTCAAAAAATCCAAAACATATTGTAAAATCTAAAAATATTCAAAACATGTCAAAATCGAAAAATATTCAAAACATTCTCAAAATCCAAAAACATTAAAAATATGTCAAAATCCAAAAACATCTAAATCAAGTCAAAACTCCATAAAAAGGTAAAAAACATCAAAAATCAAAACATTATTAGCTATCCTATGCTAATATCGCAGTCCAATAATCGAACTACGAAGCCTCTGCATGGTTACATAGATAAGGCCATCTTTGATGAGCGCTCGAGGCATAGGTCTTTTCCCCCATGTCTTGTTCTCTTGGTCTAACCTTGGAAAACTCAAGACATTTGTAAAACTTGAAAATCAAAACATTTAGAAAAGTTTGAAAACCCAAAACAACCTCAAATATATTCATAAAACCCCAAAAAAAGCCTCAAACATCTTCATAAAACTTGAAACATTCAAATAACCTCAAAATATCAAAAAATGCCTCAAAATATTTTTAAAAGTCAAAATCATTGAAATATTCCAAAAAAAAATCATCCATACCATCTCACTTTCACCCACAATAAACTCTCAATCATAATAAATTTATTGCCACCTTTAACCTTTTGTAACCCAAATGAGAATAGGTACAACAATCAATGAAACATAAAAATTTAAATGCAAAAATCTTAAGTCTTGATCATGGTAAAACATGTCAGTTAATATTCATATCAAAAACCTATCAGGGTAAGTGCAATTATATGGGGAGCCAAAAAGGGGGCTTAAATGGCCATTTTTTTTCTGAAATTGGGAAATACTAACCTTGGACATGAAATTGAGGATAGCTACACTCAAAATTTTGAGATGCAACAAAAACAAGGATCATAGTGCTCTGAGTCTACTTTCTAAACTACTAATTTATTTTTAAAATGGTTGAGATTAAGGGGTTCAAAAGAGGGACCCACAAAAATTGGTGTTGTTTTTGTCAGAAAAACATAACATAACAACTTTTGTGGGAACGTAGCACAGTGAACTTTTTTTTCGTATTTTTAAAATCGCTTCAGTGAGAAATTTGCTAACAGTATGTAGTTGATGCATTATTTTTCTAATAATTTTTTAATGAATATTTGATTTTTTACTAATTTTCAAAGTGGAAACTTCCTGAAAAACATAATTTTGGCCATGCTACCCCTACAAATATTGGAAAGTAATTGAATTCTTTTTTAATGTTTGTAGAATGGAGTCTAGTTTCTAAAAAATTAATTTATTTGAAATTTCAATGAATGGTTAATTTATAACAAAAAAACACTGAACACTTCTTTTTTCCAAAAAAGAGACACAAAAACAAAAGAAATTATAGATCAAAGGCTTAACATTGTCAAAAAGTGAAAAAAATTGCATCGTTGGATAGCTAAGAGAGAGCTTAATATTACCTAGGTGTTCAATTTTTTCGACATTGAAACATGTGTAAACCTAATGGTGTGCATGAACCCAATTATGTGAAATATTGTAGAATTTGCAAAAACATGTCTCTAGTCATTGGGAAAGCCCTCCAAGCCTTTGGGTTGGTATTCCAAGGAAAATACCAAGCTCAAGGCTTGGGGATTCCCAAAGCAAGATATAACATGAATGCATTATAATGCGCTCGTGTTATATCTTAGTTTTGACATGTTTTTTTGTGTTTGTGCAGGAGATGTCTAGCAAGACATAATGCAAGCGCATTATAACACACTCACGTTATGTCTTGCTTTATGTTAAGTGCTACTCTATTGAATGTATGTTTGTATGTTTGTATGTACATGTATGCTTGTATGTCATGTATGTATGTATTCGTGCATGCTTGTATGTATGTATGTATGCCTGTATGTATGTGTCAATGCATGTATGTATGCATGCCTATATGTATGTAAGATTGTATCTACATATGTACATGTATGCTTGTATGTATGTAGGATTGTATGTACATATGTATTATTCTTGTATGTATTTATTTATGTATGTATTTAGAGGGAGGGATAATTTTAAGAGAGAGAGAGAAAGAGAGGGGGGGTTGAAGGAAGAGACTAAGAGAGAGGGAGTGGGATAGAATGGATTGGAGTGAGAGGGACTTAGCTAGGTAGGGTGGGAGGGATAGAGGGAGAGAGAGAGGGGTGGGAGAGAGAGAATTAAGAGAGAGGGAGAGAGAGAGGGGGGAGAGAGATAGAGAGGGAGAGAATTGAGAGTATGAGGGGGGTGAGAGGGAGATAATTGAGAGATAGGTAGAGAGAGAGAGTGGGAGAGAGAGGGAGTGAGAGAGAGGGAGTGTGAGAGACTTGAGAGAGGGAGAGGGTGTGGAAGCGAGTGATCTAAGAGAGAGGGAGAGAGAGAGGGGGTGGAGTGAGAGGGACTTATCTAGGTAGGGTGGGAGGGATAGATAGAGAGAGGGGGGAGAGAGAGAGAGAGAAAGTTACCTAGGTAGGGTGCCAAAGGGAGAGACTTGAGAGAGAGGGGGTGGGTGGGAGAGACCTAAGAGATAGGGAGAGATAGAGGGAGTGGGAGAGAGAGGGAGTGATGGAGAGGTAGTGGGAGGGAGATAGAGAGATAGATAGAGGGAGCGAGAGAGAGTGGTAGGGATTGATTGAGCAAGAGGTACATAGAAAGAGGGATAGGGTAGATAAAGAAAATTAGAGAGGGTAGGAGAGATGGAGGGAGAGATAGGTGAGATTTATAGATAGAGAGAAAGGGATAGGGGTTGAGGCTATAGGGTTGAGGGATTAGGGTGGACCCATAGGGTAATGGGTTGAGGGTATAGGGTTGATGGATTAGGGTTGAGGGTAGAGGGTGTTGGTTTGAGGGTAGAGGTGATGTAGAGAAAGGGTGTACGATGTTCCAACACACTCAAAAAATCACTCTTGAAAACCCCTAGTCATCAATTAATGGACTTTCCTTCACAAACCACATTCTTCCTTGTAGCCTTTCAAAAAGGTCTTTTTGGACATATCTTTTGCATTAGTCCTAATCTATAGAAAAAGAGGCCCATTTAGGATACCTTTTTAGCCATGCTTACATATATCGAAAAATAAGGTAGGGTTACATTGTATGGAGGGGCTCAAAATATGACTTCCCTCCTTCTAATTAGCTCTAAAGTGGCAATTAGGCTTATTAGCATTAGGTATATGCAAAGGAATGACACCAAAAAAAGGAAAAAAACTTGTACTGTGGATTCTTAGGCCTATACATACTTCTAAAAGCATATCATAATGAGTCCTACACCTTCCCTTCACAATCAATGTATAAATTAATCAAAACAACAATGAACCTAGGGTCTTTTTGGGACTATTCACTGAAAAATTAGAATTTTTTGGTGAAGAGATCTCCTTACCACATGCATGAAATGATCCAAAAGCTTTCAGGGATGTAGATGATTCCAAGAAATATTTTTTCACCAATTTTTAGCATTTTCCCATGGAGAAAACTCAAGTTATGACCGTTTTTTATAAGTTTGAAACCCTAGGTAGGGTTTAGAGTGATTTTCACAAAAATGCTCATATCTCTCTCAAAACTCAATGGATTTGAGTTAAAAAAAAAAGAATTGTAAATGTGACGAACCCTAGAAACTTTCCCAATCAACCTCTAGTTCATACTATCAAATACAAGTCCGTATGTAATGTGAAAGAACAATCAGATTTACAAGAAAAAACATAGTTTTTAGAGGGAAAATTTGAAGTTTTCTTTATTCAAACTCTTTCCAACCTTCTCCAACCTTGGGATTCATGTTTATAACATGTATTTATTCTTTTCCAATAATTTTCTAACTACCAACCACCCACAACTAACTTCCTAATTAAAGTTACAATTTTAATACACTTTTGACAACTTTCACAATGACAACATTGACAACAATTGAGCAATTTTTGCAACTTTTACACAAATAACACAAAAATTTGCAAAATGACTCCAAATGATGGAAATTGGTAAAAAATGACCTTATTAAATGAAACAACCCAAAACAAAGCAAAAATTAAAACTTTTCCTCCTAGAGGCATATTAGGTTTTGAGGGTGCTCCTACACCATACTCCCAAGGAAAAGAAAATGATTCAAGTCCACTTGAATGGAAAGCTTTAATATTGTTCAACTTGGATTCTTTTAAATGATTAATTTGAAATGTACTATGCTTCTCCAACTCTTTCATGTTGCTTTGTACCTATGCTTTGATGAAACAAATCAAGAATTGTCTCATCTTAACTTTAGGTCTCCTTAGAGCCTTACAAAAATATTTAAGCCTGTCAAAAGGAGCAATCATTCTCTCACATGCATCTCTAAAGTCCTTTGTCCACATTACTTCAATAGTGAAAAATTTACCACTACACTATGTAGGAACATCAAACTCAAAGTCCTTGGTCTCCTTGGTGTGAAAGGATTCAACTTCTTGTGTAGCATTATCCTCTACAATTTCTTTTTTTCTCTGCATCTCACATTCTTCTATTGATCATGCAAATATTACAACTTTTTATCTAGGATTCATAGGTTGAGCATTCCCAATATCACAAATTACCTTGTTAACTATTGCCCTCTTTATTGTGCTTGTAGAATGATTGATCTGCTGCTTCTTCATATCATCCTGAGAGAAAGAACATGATGATAAAACATACTGGAATGGGTACAAAGAATAGTGACCTTGCATAGACTCTTGACCATCCTAATTGACTAGGTTTATTGCTACCTTCTCCATAACTTTGTAGAATGACCAACCTGCTCCCTTTAGAGATTATAACTTTCATACATTCCCATATTGGTAAATAAGTCAATAGACTCAAATTTACTGCCCTCTAACATCCTTAAATAATAACTAATCCTTCTTATTGGAGGCAATGAATTAGTAGGTTCATAAAAAACAATGTCTATACTACCCTTCAACACGTCCTGTATGTCCCAAGGTAACTCATAAATGTGTACTGCTGTTATGATTGTGTCAAAATCTACCTTTTCCTCTACCATAGATGGATTAGGCTCTTCCATCATCAAAAAAAACTCCCCAATGTTTGGATTTTTTGTCCTCTCTTTCCTTCTTCTCCTCTGGATGATCTTCTTGATGGACCACTTTATCCTCTTTCTTATTGGTAAATTCCAACCACTTTCTTGTTCTACCTTATCAAGACACTACATCTCAAGATCCATTCTTTCTTGATTTTTTTCTTAAATTTTTTTCATTTGTTCCAAGTCTTGTCTCAACTCTATTATCTCTTTCTAAACATTTATCGGTTATTCCTTCTCATTTTTCTTCATCTCACTTTTCTCTTTTCTTTTCTCTTATTTCTTGTTTGGTAACTCCTTACTCTACAAGCCTCCATAAACTAATCTTCTCAACATTTCCATTCTTCCTTCTCTATCAAGTCTCTTTCACCTTGCTTATTCTCGATGCTACTTCTTGTCTTCGTGATACCTCACCTTAGGCCCCTTTCTTTTCCCCTTGGCCTAGTGTTTTGGTATCTAGGTTCTTCCTTCAACCTGTAAAAAAGAAAATACACAAACTTCCAAAACTTTCTTGCCCAGATCTTTGGGCTCTGATACCAATTTTCTATAGAGAAGGAGTGTACGATGTTCCAACACACTCAAAAAACCACTCTTGAAAACTCCTATTCATCAATTAATGGGATTTCCTTCACAAACCACATTCTTCCTTGTAGCCTTTCAAAAAGATCTTTTTTGACATACCTTTTGGACCGGACCCAATCTATAGAAAAGGAGACCCATTTAGGATACCATTTTTTCTATTCTTACACATATCCAAAAATAAGGTAGGGTTACTTTGTACAGAGGGGATCAAAATTTGATTGTCCTCCTTCTAATTAGGCCTAATGTAGCAATAAGGCTTATTAACATTAGGTATATGCAAGGGAATGGCACCAAACAAAGGAAAAAAATTGTTCTATGGATTCTTAGGATTTTAAATACTTCTAAAATCATTTCATAATGATTCCTACACTTTCCCTTAACAATCAATGTATAGATTAATCAAAACAATAATGAGCCTAGGGTCTTTTTGGGACTGTTTACTGAAAAATAAAAAATTTCTGGTGAAAAGATCTCCTTACCACGTGCATGAAATGATCTCAAAACTTTTAGGGATGTAGATGATTTTAATATAGAATTTTCCACCAATGTTTAGCATTTTCCCACGGAGGAAACTTGAGTTATGGCAATTTTTTGCAAGTTTGAAACTTTAGGCAGGGTTTAGAGCGGTTTTCACAAAAATGCTCACATTTCTCTCAAAACTCAATGGATTTGAGTCAAACAAAATGAATTGTAAAATTAATGAAACCTAAAAACTTTCCCAATTAACTTATGGTCTGTAATAGAAAGTACAAGTTTGTACAATGTGAAAGAACAACCAGACTTACAAGAAAAAAACATAGTTTTTAGAGTGCAAAATTGAAGTTTTATTTATTCAAACTCTTGCCAACCTTCTCCAAGCTTGGGATTCATGTTTACAACATATATTTATTCTTTCCCAATAATTTTCCAACTACCAACCACCACAAGTAACTTCCTAATCAAAGTTGCAACTTTAATAGACTTTTGGCAACTTTCACAATGACAACATTGACAACAATTGAACAATTTTGACAACTTTTACACAAATGATACAAAACTTTGAAAAATGACCTTAGATGATAGAAATTGGTCAAAAATGACCTTATTAACATGAAACAAATCAAAACAAAGAAAAAATCCAAACTTTGCCTCTTGGAGGCATATCAGGTCCTGAGGGTGCTCTCACACCAAGAGGGTAGAATGTTTAAGGGTTTAGGGTATATGGTTGAAGGATTAGGTTGAGGGTCCAATTCAAAGGGTAGATGGTATATGGGTTGAGGGTTTAGGGTTTAAGGGTTGAGGGTTTAAGGGTTGAGGGTTGAGGGATTAAGGGTTGAGGGTTGAGAATTGAGGGTTGAGGGTTTAATGTATAGGGTAGAGGGTAGAGAGTTTAAGGGTTTCAGGTTTAAGGTTGAAGGTAGATGATTGAGGATATAGGGTTGAGGTATTAGGGTTTAAGGGTTGAGGGTTGAGTGTAGAGGGTAGAGGGTTGTGGGACTAAGGGTTGAGGGTTGAGGCATTAGGGTAGAGAGTTTACTCTGGTTTAAGGATTGAGGGTAGAGGGTTTAAGGGATGTGGGTTGAGGTTTTAGGGTTCAGGGTTGAGTTTTTAAGGGTTTAAGGGTTGAGGGTTTAGGGTTGAGGGATTAGGGTAGAGAGGGAGGGATGGATGGAGGGATAAGTGAGATAGAGAAAAGGAGAGAAGAAGAGGGAGGGAAAAAGATATACGAGGGTTGAGGATCCAATGCATAGGGTAGAGGGTTGAGAATTAAGGGTATAGGGTTGAGGACCTATAGGGTTGATGGTTTAGGCTATTGGGTTGAGGGTATAGGGTTGAGGGATTAGGGTTGAGGGTACATATGGTTGAAGGATTAGGGTTGAGGTTCCAATGTACAAGGTAGAGGGTATAGGGTTTGAGGGTTGAGGATTGAGGGATTAAGGGTTGAGGGTTGATAATTGAGGGTTTAATGTATAGGGTAGAGGGTAGAGGACTGAGGGTATAGGGTTATGGTATTAGGTTTGAGGGTCCAATGTATAGGGTAGAGGGTATAGGGGTTGAGGGATTAGGCTTTAAGGGTTGAGGGTAAAGGGATTAAGGGTTGATGGTTGAGGGATTAGGGTAGAGATTTTATTTGGGTTTAAGGATTTAAGGGTTGAGGGATTAGGGTACAAGGATGAGGTTTGAGGGTAGAGGGTATTGGGTTGAGGGTAGAGGGTAGAGGGTTTAAGGGTTGAGGGTTGAGGGTGTAGGGTTGATTGTTTAAGGGTATAAGAGTTGAGGTTATACGGTTGAGGGATTAGGGTAGAGAGGGATGGATGGATGGAGAGAGAGATGGAGGGATACATGAGATAGAGAGAAGGAGAGAAGAGGAGGGAG
>VDFB02270651.1:98576134-98615666 GCA_007258455.2 Sequoia sempervirens | reverse complement strand
ATCTCATAAAAAATATTATCATTTTATTATATTAGGGTGTAATAAAACAAGACACCTACTTAATTTTTTCTTGAAATTTAAGTAATACTGCATTGAAATTTTAAATTTTCACCAAATAGATTTTGTTTTTAAAAAAATAAACCTAGTAGTTTAGAAACTACATTCAATTTCCCACAGAATCTATTCTTACATGTTTTTGAAATAATATAGATAACTTATTCAAATTTTTACATCAAGTTGCCTAACTCTAATTGTTCTGAATTTTCATTGCCACTTAAGGGCTTGTTTGGCATACCATGATCCTGCACATACCCAGCCTTATTGACCACTTCATGAAACAACAACGTTGCGAACCAACATCAAAGACCTTGGGAGGTGATCAGTTTGATTATTGATTGTCTCTTTCAGGAGAGGTGAGATACTTTCACTTTTATCTTACCTGCATGTTGTGGGTCAACTTGGCACCTCAACAAGACCTATTTATATTTTTAATAATTTTGCGATTGAAAGGCTTGGCACCTTCCCCAAAATAAGCCGCACTGTTGAGTTCTATGGAGAAACCTGCTTTATGATCCCCAAGAGGTGTGTCTTCTCGTGCTCCCAGAAAGTTAATGATTGCCTCATCATTTTGAAATACATTTAGTTGTGGCAATCCCTTCTGATCCCAATGAATGAGTTTGGGGTGAACCAAGAGTAAAGGGTCATGATTTGAGTCAATATTTTGAATGGATTCAAGGATACAAATGTTATGATTGGGTTCAAGGGTAAGGAAACTATCATAATCATAAATTTCAATGAATTCATCAATGGAACTTTCCTCATTTGTCTATGTAGCATTAGAGGACTCTACTTCCTTACTTGAAGTACACACAATACTCAAGGTCTTATCTCTTTGTGCATCATATCCTAAACTAGGGACTTTTTGCGTACGAGTAGGTTGTATTGGTTCCAAGATACCCTATTTCTGTAAGCCCAGAGGACTTTTACCATCATATCCCATTTGTTTCATAAGATCAAATCCTTTACCATACTATTCAACAAATATCTTTGTCTCTAGTTTTTCAGTTTTTTATTTTTTGTATCTTCATCTTTGTATAGCCATTTTAGGAGATCAACTTCCTTTGTTTCATTATAAAGGGCTCCCAATTTTTTGAAAGTAGTTGATTTACAAATCAATGTGGTATCTGTATCTAATTTGTTCTTATTCATATGTGGCTTGACATAGGTGTGGGGAGATAAAGGTAGCTTTCCAATGCATAGAGAATGATTCAAGGTATATTCTCCTACTCCTTGTTCTTTTACTTGTATTTTAATTTTTGATTTATTGGATTTTGAGGTGGACGCTTTTAACGACTAAGGATCAACATATGCTTGAGAAGGAAGTGCTTCACAATTGCTTAGGATTGTGATTTCAGTTTTAGGGCTTAGACTATTGCAATACCTGAAAGGATATGGATCTCCTTGTCTTATGATTTCAACACCATTGTGTGGGAATTTAATGCACTGATGATATGTAGAAGGTATTGCTTGCATTGCATGAATCCATGGCCTTCCAAGGAGAATATTGTAGGTTAGAGGGAGATCAAGGACTTGGAAAACCACATCCTTTACCATAGGGACAACCTTGATTGGTAAAGTAACTAAACCTTTAGGTGAGCATTCCTCTTCATCATATGCCTTTATGGTAATCTTTTTCTTTGGATCAACTGCATTTTTAGAGAACCCTAATTTTGTGATCAATTTTTGAGTACAAATATTAAGGCCTGCTCCTCCATCTATTAGAACTAGCTTGATCTTAACTTTATGGACAAGGACTTAAATGTGTAAAGGTGCATTATGTGGTTGTCAGATGGATGAATCATCATTCTCAGTAAAAGTGAGAGTGTGAGGAGAGGTGATGTGTGCCACCATAGCTTGGAATTGATCTACATGTAGGTCTATAGGCACTATAGCAGTAGCAAGCGCTTTATCTAGGATAGCTTTATGCCCAGGAGACATGCGTAGCAACTCAAGTATGGAAATTTACGTGGGCATTTTACCTAAATTCTCTATGAGGTTGTATCACAAAGTTGGTGTAGTGGGTTTTGAATTAGGAGTAGTATATTTCACACCATCACAAGATTCAAGGGCATTTCCTTTATCCTTTTCATGTTTAGGGAAAGGGTTTTTAAACATCTCGCGATCAAAGTTATTAGAAGGAGTGTGTCTGTCAATTGATATCTTACCGTCATCAATAAGGTATTGTATTAGATGTCAAAGTTTATTGCAACTATTATTATTATGTCCTTTGTGTCTATGATAGTCAGAAAAGTGATCCTCATTCCACCATGGGGGTTTGACTTGTGGATTATATTCTTTCATCTCAGGTAGTGTTATAAGATTATTTTCAAGGAGTTCTTTTAATGCAGATTCAAGCGATTGTCTCAATGGTGTAAAATTTCATTTAGAGAAACTTCTTTATTTTTCTTTTCCTTTATATAAAGATGGACCTTTTAAGGTTGTAGAGAGGTGATGATGTTTTAGTTGTTTTCATATCAACAACTCTGTCATTGACTACATTCTTGTTCTTTACCCAAAAAGGTGTCTTGCTACTTGAGCCTGATTTTTTATCTTTGTCATTATTAAGTTTAATAGTTCCATCATCGATGAGAATTTGTTCGATTTGAAATCCCATTTCTATGACCTCGTTAAAGGAATCCAAGCATTTGAGGTGAAGTTCCTTTCCAATTTCCTTATTCAAATTTTGACAAAAGAGGTCAACCAATTCTTTGTTTGGAATGGTATAAGGTAATTGTTTTGTTAAATGTCTCCATCTTTGTAAAAATGACACAAAAGATTCTCGTTGTTTTTGTTTGGTGTTAAAAAGGTTTGTCATGATCACTTTAAGTTCACAGTTGAAACTATAATTGGAGAAAATTTTATCAGCTAGTTCTTGAAAAGATTTGATGGTCATGGGTAATTGTGAAAACCATTCCATAGCTTCTCCTCTTAGACTACAACAAAATAATCTCATAAGCTATGTCTCATCAATAGAAAATTCCAAGGTAGCAGCACACAATTCTCTTAAGTGGTCTTTAGGATCTCCTTTTACCTTATATTTATCAAGTCTCGGTATGTCCTAGTGATTAGGAAAAGGTGGCATTGGTATGCTCAGATCGAAAGGATAAGGACATATATCTTCAATGGAGAACTTGTGGGGTGATGTTTTACTATTCTTGAGAGTATCCAATTCTTGTCTCAATGCTCTAAGCTCATCCAAAATAGGATTGTTTGTAGGTGTAGATTTTGACGTCTTTGAAAATCTCTTGTAACCAGGTTATAAATAAAAGGGTTCGTGGTCTTTGATTCTATACGAGCATTGTTTGTTTTTGTACTTTTAGGTTCACTAGATTCATGTTTGTCATTCATTATGAGTAAGGATATGTCAAAATCAGGAGGTAGTTTGTGACAAGTCCAAATAATGACTCATTTTTGTTAGGGTTTATCATATGTTTGTTATTGTTACTATGGGGTTTTAGCACTTGGTTACTAATACTTTCTATGTTATTTCCGTAAACTTATGAACTTTGGACATGAACTTATCCCTGTAAATTTTGATGGTATTAACCTGCTATGTGATATATCTATATTAATTTTACAAGTGATTGAATGAATGTTATTCTAAGGTGATTATGGATATACAATTGTCTTGTGCACACTAATGTCATAAATGCAAGTTCAAATTAAGATGTAGATATAAATGAAGCTTGCAAGGTGGAAGAAGTTCATGCCAGTTGGTCGGTTGCTAAAGGAGTCAAATAGAGATGGACATTAAAGAGGTCAATGGTTGGAAACTTCCAACTCGTGTGGAAGTTATAACTTACCTTTAAATGACCATGTCTATTAGTTGAGTAGATTTTGGAGGTGTTGCTATGCTAGATCCTCGTTGAGGCAAGACTGGTTTGACTAAATCTTGTGCATGCATAACCTCCTTCCTCTTTTTCATGCTTTCAATAAATGGTATCCTCCTAGTTTGTTGGAGTCGACTGCCCAGTTAGTTAGAGTTAGTTAGAAGCTTTCCTTCTATAAATAATGATCAGATGTTCCTCTTCAAGGAGTTGGACATTTTGATATTGTACTTTCATTTTTAGTTTCAAGGAATACAGTCATGTTGTTCTTATGATGTAACAATGTTTTCAATGAATAAAATGATACTTTAATTTGTTGCATCTGAGTTAGTTTTGGGAAGACTCATTCAAGGGGGGGCACTTGGTGAGAATTCCATCCATTCGGTTTAGTAGTTACTTTTTTTTCAATAATTAGTTACGGTCTTAGCAACTACCTATTCCTATAGCCATTGTAACTTCATTTTGTGCTTGTTCCTGCAGCCAAGGCAGACAGAGTAACTTTCTATTTGTTTGCTGAGATTTTTGTTTCTGTCATTCATTTCAGTTCAGTTTAGTTATTGATTTATTCTCAGTACTTATGCTAATTCCTTTCAAGCATTTTACTTTCAATACTATTTCCTCTCTAGTTATAGGATAAGGATGACTACAATTGAGTCCTAGTGCACAGACAATGCTAACCCATTTCAAGTTCACGTCCTTGGGTTGATAATGAAATGAACCTTCATGATCAGCAAGACAACTACTTGGTGCAAATATCTAATCTCCAAGTTATAGATTTAAGGTCTTAGTTATTGAACCATTAGAGGAGGCCAACAATTTGATTTCATCATGAACAAGGTCCTTGAAGTATTTTTGCGGATTACATTTAACTGTACCTCTGTAAGCAGTTTAGTGAATCTATGATCATTAAGTGCTTCATCTATATGGGATTGGGTTATTTCTTCATTATCAATTTCATTTGTTTCACTAGTTGCAACACCAATGTGATCTTCCCCATCAAATTCCTTTCCCCAAGGGTTCCCTTCCTTTTGAAACATTTTTATTCTTGTTCTAGGGGTCATGGGCGATTATTTTGATCTTCAACCCAGAACAAGATAATGTATGAGACCTAAGATTAGGATATGAATCTAAGATGAGATATGAGAATGGTATGGTATGATAAGCTTGATATGATAAGAATGCAAGAGCTTAAGGAAACTCTAGGTTTGAAGCTAATTATGATGCAAGGCTTTACTTGTGCTATGATGGATCATAAACATAAGGATGAGCGATCAAGAGAGGATAAGTAGGAGATGATGAACTCCGAAAATATTTCCTTACTCTAGGATAATGGTAATTCCCTAACTCGAGGATGATAAACCTCAAGTGATATGCGCGATTAATAGCCAAAGGTTTGATTTCAAGACCTAGGAAGAGTAACCTAAGTGCAAGCTAAAGGTTTGTTTGACCAATGATGGATATGCAAGGGCAAACGATATGAAAGAACTAGGAAAAATGAAAGGATTGAAAGATTAGAACTAAAGGATGATGCCCCTAAGATATTTAAATGATAGGTTCATTTTGGATGTTTTTGTTGTTTGAATTTTTGGGGTTTGCAAGGTTGAGATGTTGCAGATTCCTAGGTGTGGTGTTTGGTTGAGATTTATTTTGAACACACACGCAAGACATGAAAGACAAAATGTTTTTGAGTTTGATCTTGATGTGAAATGGAAAACACTTTGAATACACTTTGCACAACCTAGGATAGGAAGAGATACTACCTGCTAGATCCCCACTTGAATTTCTCCAGCCACTTAAACAAGGCAGACAACTAGAGACTTGGTGACACTGGCTCCCACTTACACGACATGGGCACACCGAGTCGCATTCCCCTAAAGAGGAATTTCAACCTCTACACTTGAATAGTGAAGACGTGAGGTGGCTTCAAAACGACTATTCCTACATTAGCAAGTAAAAAGGATTTTGGCCACTAAAACAAAGGTTCTTATTCTATGTTTTAGAGAAATATTGGTGCCTATGTGTGAGGCAAGATTAGCTCAATTAAGAGGCCTCCCAGTCCCTTCCTAAGAAAGGATTCTGACATGTCATGTAGACACTAGGGGTGGCACTTGTCTGCATAGGACATCCTCACCAAGTGATTAAAGACTTTCCCAATGATCATGACAATTTATATAGTGGACCGAAATAGTGCTACTTGGGTCATTCCCCCTTTCAAGGTAGGCCCTCTAAAGGGTAAAAAAAGAGAAAGGAAGTACGTTTTTTTTATCTCCCAGATTGCACGAAGTGCAAGGAGAGAGCATACACAACGCCTTTTCCTCACACTCGCATGGGGTTCATTTTAAATCCAAATCGAAATATGTGGACGGTTATACAAAATTTCAAATGAATGCTTCTAATTCTCAAGATCGCCGAGTAGCGTGAGAGAAGAGCATACGCATCCAAAGACAAGATGTAAACCACAAGACAATGCAAGCACTAGTTAATTTTAACCCCACTTATTATGTCAAAGCAAACACTCGAGTTATTTTTAGACCAACTAATCTAAATGTGATCTAATCTAAAAAGAAGACACAATGTTTCAAGATAGATTCTCTAACAATCGAACTTGCAACACACTAATTAGTAGTTTTATACCTCTGACCTTTGACAAATGAGTGAAAGTTTTCAATTTAAGTTTTTGATGTGCAAAAGTTTAAGTTGTTGTTTTCAAGGCTTGGACAAAGGAACCTACAAAAAAGCCAAAGATTAGCCACATAAGTCAAGATTAAACTAAGAAATAAATTGACATTAATCTAAAAATTAACAAGCAAAATTGATCTAATCAACTTAATCCTAAATTAATCTAAGCTAATATTAATTAATTAATATAAACTAACCTAATCTAAATTAATTAAAACTAGAATAATCTAAATAAAAAATTATTAATCCAAGTAAAATTAACCTAAATTAACAAAATTAATTAATTTCAAACTAAAAATTAATCTAAATTAATTATAAGCTAAAGATTAATCTAATCTAAATTAATAAAAACTAATATTAACCATTAATGGAAGATTGATTCTATTATTGTTGGGTGTAGAGTTAGGGAAAAGGCAGTGTGGTGATGTTCAAAATGGGATGTTGTGATTACAGGATACACTCTGAATGAAATGAAGTGATTGCAGGCTACACTTATAATGAAATGAAGTGATTGTAGGATACACTCAAAATGGAATGACGTGATTACAGGAATGTTAACCAGCAGCACTGCTAGTTATCAGGCACCAGTGAAAATGTAGGATTAATTGGCCAAATGATTTCACAGTGGGAGGGAAGAGTGGGTGGAGTGTACCCATGGGGTCCAAGCCAGAGAGCTATAACCAATGGGCTGAAAGGCATAGGTTTCATGTCAGCAATAGTCTCTTGTTCAAGTATACGGAAAGAATATATTCCTACAAAATCACCAAATTGGTGATGAGAATTTGGACGTTTCACATGTGGGCACTCACCAAAGAAATAGATCAAGATTCGTTAGTGAGTATTAGGGAATCCATGGAAGATCTACTAGAATCTAAATAGTTGATAGGACATTAGAATACTTTTGATGTTGTGAAAAGCTTGAGTTATGCTAGCATGCTGTCTACAGCAGCAGTGACTTATGTTGCAGGAGGGTACGCCAATCGGTAGCACAAATGATCTCACAGAAAACAAAACTCACACCCAAAATCAACTCGAAAAATGAAAAGAAACTATACTCTCTACAACAACAATTGGTAGTCTAAACTATCTCTAAAATCCTGCAAACAAACAAATCACACAAATCCGATTCGAATACAAATATTTAAGCTCCATGAAATTAAGTGAAATTTCCTCTTTAACCTTCATTGGGATTTATTAAGCTAAAAACTCAATCCATATGAAAGAAGAAATTATTCTGACAAGCCATCAAATCTAAATATTAATATGAAATAAGAAATTAATTTGAATATTTGTTGCTCTGCAAATTGGGGTGCGAGCATATCATCTGTCAAGCCATCGCCTTTGAGATGGAGGTCACATATCAAAACTTCAATGGAGATAAATACAAACAATGACAGAAATCTCAAATCTCAACTTGGACCCAGGACAAATTTAAAAATGTGAAAAAAACTAATTCAAAATTTTGCGTTAAGTTCACCATTCTGTTTATGCTGAAAATGAGAAACTGATTTAAAGCTATAAATCCAAAATCAAAGCTTCAGCATAACACCAATGAAGTTTTTCCTAAATAAACACATGCAAAAATGTAAACTAAACTACGCAAAAACCAAAACATAACATATGCATTCAAAAGGAAAAGTCACTCCATTGTTCTCATATCATCAAGATCTTGATTTACATATTTGGTGCTCTCAAATTTTCACAAGCACAAATGCAACAAGAAGCTATGATGTACAGAAGAAAATATTGTATGATCAAAATCGATTGTATATGTATCGAATATGTGTGTGTATGCCCCATGGTGAGAAGAAAGAGGTCTTTTATAGATGTCCTCACGGGGTAGATTCAAGTTGTGGGAGCAATGTGGGATTAAAAGAGTGAAATGGAGAAATGAATATTTATCCCATAGTGTTTAATCAAGTGAAATTGATGGGAATGAGAGATAAATGAGAGGTTTTATGACATGATAGAGATTTAGGCGTTTAGAATTAAAGTGAATTTGTGAATTAATGAATGATTTAATTAAATGGATTTATATATGCAAATGCAAATGATTTAATGGAATATGCAGTGGATGTGGATTAATGCAAATGTATATATGGATAATTTAATAATAATGTGAATAGAGTATTATGAAATGATTTATGGATAAATGATTATGCGAATGGATAAATGCTTATAATATTTTAATAATCTAAGCGAATTAATGAATGAATAGAAGAAAGTATTAAATTAATTAATTAAATAGATAATAATATCCATTTAATTAATAGATGAAAAATAGGATGATTGTGAGGACAAATTTTGAGTGTCTACAAATATATATATTCAATAAAATTTTAATTGTAATTTAAAAAAAAAAAAAATCCGTTAGTCACCTCTTACAGATGCTCGTGTGATAAGGGCAAGGGAAAAAAGAAAATTTGGATTTTTTCATTGTGACTGAAATATGAAACTTTTTATATCAATCTTCACTTCTCGGCTATATCGGGTCTAATGGTGAGGTTTGTTTTGTCTCAAGAGGTCATATATGCAAATTCCCCTATAAAATCCTCATATGAAGCCCAATCTAGGAAACCTTTTTGACCCAACATTTTTCAAACTTTATATCTTCAATAAACCCAACAAATATGTAACCCCCAAAACTCCAAATCTGCAAAATAACACTTGTACAATGTGTTCATACCTTGAAATGCCTCATATCTTTCCTGCATTGCCATGGATTAAAATTTGCACCAAATCTACTCAAGCAAGGGTTATACCAAACCTAGGAGCTTGCACCTCCCATAACTATGAATAAATTTTTGATACCACTTGTTAATAAATAAATGCATAATACCCACAATTTTTAATCCATTTCCTACATAACCCCATGAGAGAAAAGCATGCATGTAATCTTACAAAATAACCATATGCAAAGTACAAATAGACAAGCCACAAAATAACATAAGATATACCCTAGGAAAACCCCCAAGAGGGAAAAACCCAACCTCCAAAAATATCCACACTCCATGTATTATTCAACAATAAATCAATACATGCACTTAAAAAGTTTCAATGAATACTTTTGAAATATCAAGTCTCTCATATGCATCCTCCATGTGTCCAAGCATGAATCCACACATCCCATGCCATACTTCACATATGCACTCATCAAAAGACTCAATACTATGACAACCCACTCACCCAACCAACCTTAAACACTAAACATGTGTTTTCTTTTATAGAATCAAGCTCACACAAATACAACCAAGTGGTAAGATAAAACCATGTGCCTCAAAACTATGAGTACACAATACCCTTGACCCCTTATTTAATTTTTGATACAAATATTAAATATTTTTCCCAATTACTTATTCTATGTCTCCCACATAAATAACTAACCCAATGTTACATACAACTTTACAAGTGGCACCAAATAAATATCTAATGTGGCTAAACACACCTCTTAGATGTATCACACTAAATATTTATTTAAGTTACAACATTATAATATTTCATTTTATATAAGGTGTATAACACCTAATCCCAATAATATCTAACCCTTCTTGATCTATAAACTACTAGATTGATAACCCTAGTAGTGTATCAACAATTGATATCTAGGCTAGCCCTATTTCTACTTCAATCAATAGTTTTATCTTATAGATTTATCTTATATGGTAATGAGTGAAATAACTTAGCGTAAAATAGTAAAAAATAACATGACACCAAAGTTCCTTTCGAGAAAATCAAATCAAGTGCAAAATTCTAGGAAGGGTATGCAACTAGGATCCATTACTATGTTTAATACTATTACAGGGAGATATGGAGATATATTATAAATAATGGTCAACTTGGAGATGTCCTAGCAATACAAACTCCTACACCTTTATTCTATTTTTTATAAAATAGAAAGCTTGCACCTCTCTCTATATTCTCCAGGTTAAATTATTCTATCCTTTTTCAAGCCAACCAACTGACTAGCTACACTACAACTGGCTTCTTATCACTCTTTTATGCTTCCTTAACCACCCATAACCATGCATTAATTGACCCAATGCTTGACATAGCCATGACTACCCTAGTAATTTCTCCTATTTAGAAGGCACATGGTTACCTTGAATGACAATTCTTGTCCATCTAACTATCAAGAACTGTATACCAAATGAATGCCCACACATAACCCATGTAGTAATAAGATAACCATATTATAATGACCTATTGAAATCATAAGAAAAATTTAAATAATTACCACAAAAAAAAGAGAATTATACTTTTCCCAAAAGAAGAAATTAAGAATTACCTTAATAGATGATTCTCATTGTGAAAAAACCACAAGCAATACAAACATAGATCCACTCTTTGTAATAGGCTAAACATGAAAAAAAATTCCCTTTGTAAGCCTCTATCACAAAATGATTAAATCCAACTATTTTTCTATGCCTTAAACTAGCCTACAAGAAGTATGATTGATGGTGTTTGACCCTATATGCATCATACTAATGTTCCAAGTCACCTCAAGGCTTCATAGACTCAATCTCAAACATACACCCCACTATTCACTATTTTCCAACACACCTGACATTTATAGAAGCAATATAAATCACTTACACTAATTTTTCCCATAAAAATACTTACTTTTAGTGATCCACAACATGTTGGAAAAAACTTGCAACACCTTTTTGGACACCTATTGTACATTATAGAATGCTTTCAATATTTTTTAAGCAACATTTATAGAACCCTAGTAGACACCTATAGCTAAAGCCTCTCTTTAGTTTTGATTAAAAGTTAAAGGAGGAATTTGGAAGGTCCTCCACCTTGAATAAGTAAATAGGACAAAAATAGCAAAATAATATCTAGGCAACAACCTAAGTACAACAAAAACTACAACATAAAAATCTAAGTGAAGACAACCCAAGCACCATTTATAAGGCCAAAAAGAACCAACATTACACCAACCTTCGAGCACCAAAAAGGAATATATCGCAAAAATTAAAGATCATTAATTGCCATCACAACTTCTCATTCCTCTCGAAGGAAGTTAAGATAATGTTCCACATAAATTGTATCCTCTTTCTCATTTGTTCTCATTTCTTTTATCCTTTTGTCTCTAGTTCTAGAACTAGAGCCTTTGTGCATCGATGTAGAGTGGGGCCTCGATCATTCTTGTGATTTTTTGATATTATTGATACTATTATTTATGGTGGTTCTACTTATGTCCATCACTTTCCTTAAATTGGCATTAATATCCTAGATGTCTTTGCCCATCAAGTCCAACTTTTTTGCTTGCTTGGTGTTTTTTTCTTTCAATCTATTTATTTCCATCATGGCCTTTTAATGCTTAAGGTTTAGCATCTCCTCATCCCTCAAAATGAGCACCTCACCACCAAATTTCTTAGCCATCAAAGAGGATTTACTATTTTTCTATTAATTTATGAGAACTACTTCAAAGTTTTACAGTGGCCCACGACTTCCTTATACAAACCAACAAACTTATTTGCTAACATGTTGACCATGGATGCAACTAATTCTATATAAGAAGAGGGGCAAGGAATGTCATCAAAAGCCAAAGGTAGACCAAGGCATAACCCCTCCACCTCTAGAAATTTATCCCCAACAACAAAATCATCCTCTATCATGGCTTTCCCTTTCTCCTTATATGTAGTTTTGATTTCTTCTCCTAGCACATTGCAACCCTCTCTCAACTCATCCTTAGTCCCTGCTCCCCCCTTCTTATCTTTGGATTCGGTGCCCTCTCCACCCACATCCAAATCATCATTAGCCATCTCTTTCCCTTTCTCCTTAACCTTGGAGCTTTTGTTACCCACACCCAAAACTCCTTTGTCACCTCTTTCCCTTTCTCCTTAGACCTAGAGCTTCTACTACCCTCACTCATAACTAATTTTATACCCTATTCACTATAAGGCTATTTGAGATCAAGATGGCATCCTCCTAAGTTGGGGGCTTCATAGCATGGGTCAAATTAGGTATTGTTTCTTCATAAATAAGTAAAAGTTTTTATTTTTGTGAGGAAGTAGGAACTACACAAAAGGGAAAGGTCTACTTGGATTAGACAATAAAAATAGTAGAAATTTGAAAGCAATTATGTGATTGATAAGTAGTAAAATAAGAAATTGATGTAAGGGAGTAGCCCAATGCTTCTATTAAACTCTAGAACTAAATACTGCAGAAAGGAGAGTAAAAAGAATGGAAAGCTATGAAGACAACTATGATGAAAACGATTTTAACAAAATATGATGGAAAATGTGAATTAACTTGAAAAATATTTCTTTATATTACTTAATATGAACCACTCCCACTTCAACAAAAACTAAAAATTGAACTTATAGCCTCATTATTTCTTTTCCCGCGCCCTCGTGCATGCTGCGCGCCCGCGAATAGGTTTCAAATTGTTGGTGAGGGGCAAGGAGGAGCGGAGAAGGGTGTTGGGGTAACCCCAATAGTTCTTTGGTCTTCTGTCGTGCTGTTATAATTTCCTTATCAATTATTTTGGTACAGAACAGAGCCCCTGTCCATATCTGCACTCTCTGCTTAGATTGCAGTACTCTCTCTTAGCTAGATGATGTCAGGTACCTTAAGCAAGAGGAAGCTTTAGGCTAGAAGCAAGAGGGATTGCTTGTTGAACCTGGGACTATTCAATATCAAAGAACTTGTGCTTATTTCGACTTTGGATACTTCAAGGGTTGGCACAGTTCATTCTTTGTGCATAGCGGACTAATGCTGTCAATTTTTTCTAAGAGGAAAAGTTGGATTTGTTCGTTGCTTTTCTCATTGCTTTGACAACACAGTTTCATTTCTGGGGCTACTGTAGACGATTTTATTTTTTTGTTCTATGTAGATCGTGGCGTAATTCGGCAATGTTTCTGATTTTGAGATAGTGGGATTTGGAGAGGCAGGGAACTTCAGAAGACATGTGGAGGAACCTGCTGCAATGTGGTGACCTTAAAATCTTCTCCAGGTTTTCTCTCTTCAGTCAATTACCTTTCGTTGTTTGATGAAGAGTTCAGAAAAAAACTATCTAATTTAGAATATGAGCATCTCTTTGTTGGGGTTGCAGGGAATCTGATACTCCATCATATACTTCAATACTCTAGATAGCCCATGCTACAAGAGACCTTGAAATTACATTGTATCATTGGTACAACAGACATCAAAGTCATTAAACAAATATCAGTAGAAATATTAGAAATCACCTTGGTCTCAAACATCAGAAGTGCCTTTTTCAGGGTAACCACCTTTTTCTTGATGGGTATATCCCCACATCGTGGAATGAACTAAAATTTCCTATAAGAGCGATCTCTAGCTGTAAATAATGAATGAAATCAGGCAAACATGTCAATTTGGGAAGATAATGAATGCACTGAAGGCCATGAAAATCAAATCCAATAAGAGTAATGTAGTAAGTAAATAGGACACCCAAAAGTAGTACTCAGTCTTGAGTTGATTACAAAGAGTTGTTACTTTTGCTCCACTTTAAGGCTTGTTTCTCAAAGCCAAGGGCCCATGACTTCTGCCAGGAAAACGTCACGTCTTGCCAATTTAAGCTGTAGTGAAGCTCAACGAATTGTTAATGACCGTAATAAACCTGGTATCTCTCAACGCTTTGGCATTCCCTTCAAGATCTGTCTCGTCTGTTTCGCTGCTCAAGCGAGAAAACAATAGGCTCTGCTTAGGGTTGCGGTAGTCATCATCGACCATAAAAAACTGCCAAATCCGGTGCTTACTCAAATAAGAAACACACCCACACAAAAAAGCCTGGTTCGGCAACTAAAATAGGAACTTTTACAGACTTGACCATTACTCTCATTACTCATATCAGGCATTCTAAGATGTACGGAGAAATTATAATAAGATGTCCATGTCCGAATAAACCCATTCTAAGATCTATTCAAAATAACATATATAAGTGCTTTGTAAGATCCATTGGAAATGATTACGCTACTCTACTTGGTGAGGGTTTCAGATGAGTCATATTGCATTGACATTGAAACTTTTTAACTTGGCAAATCTGGGTAAACCTTCTTGAATCCACAGTGGTGAGAAAAAACCCAAATCAAGTTCTAATCTAAACTACTCAGAATAATTAGTCTCAGGTACAGTGACAAAACTGTAGTAACTATCATAGCATTGTGAAAAAGAAACAGGCAAAAATATGATTAAAATTTGGACAAAACAAACATTCTATATTAAGCCAAGAATATTTATATTTTTAGAAAAAGGTCTAAAAGCGGGTCAAAGAGCCCAACACTGAACATTAAGCCGATCTTCTCCAGTGTTCTTGGGATAAGAGGAGGATAAAAGTGGCTTCCAGTGAATATAAGAGTGTCACAGAGCATAACAAAGAATGGAGAGCTATGAAAAGTTGAAAACTAACTGAAAGTTGAAACCATGACATCGTCCCAAAGTTAGGGTACACATCATTTAGATTATATCTAGATGCAAGTTTTGCAGAACTCATTGCTTGCTCCAACAGTAGAGGAGGGTTTTGCAGCATTACATCGCAACTCTGCAGTGGTAAAGGGATTATGTAACACTACTACAGGGTTCCATGGTACTATGGCGCCACTCTGTAGCAAGCAAAAGACTTTCCACAGTACTATAGCACGGCTCTGCAGTGCTAAGCAACACATCTACAGAGTTTTTAGGCAAACGAAAACTTCTTCAGATAGTGGCTTTGAACCCAATGGCTCTGCAGCATTACGGAAAAATCCTATGGAGGGAAAAAAAGTTTACATTATTTGACGAGTTTGGAATTTGTAGATGCAATCCTCTGCCATCTAGTAAAGTTGTTTGATGTGTTGTCTTGCACCTAATTGCCTTTTGATATTGTTTTATATGTGGACTTTGCAGTTGATTGGCTGTCTATTACCAGCATGAATTTGGTTTTAGTTGTGCTTGTCATTTTATTGGGCAAATTTGAATTTTGTGGGGTTGTTAAAATGAAATTTAATTTGAAGGTATTGGAGTGTAGAGTATGGTTTAGGCAAAGTCTAGTAAATGTATTGAAGAGTTTTTGGAAAAAAACAGTGAGTTTTTTTGAATTAGTATTTTGGATCATAATTTGTTTTTAAGTATATTGTGAAGTATCAATTATAAAAATTATAGTCTTTTTTTAAATTTCTATGTATAGATAATGGATAATGAAAATTTAATATCTTTAATTATATAAATATGTTTATTGTAAAATTTATGAACATTAATTTGTATATTTAAACATATATAAATTAACTTAAAAATTTAAATTCTTTTATTTTACAGAATTTTTAACTTCGATTGTTTTATTAATAACCTTTTAACTCTTTGAATTCAAACTTGAATATTGTTAATAGGAGAGATTAACCTCTTCCCCATCTTGTAATGATTGAGAAAGTAATCAAGTGATTTGCTGTGCTACTCTATTATTCTTTTCCTCCCTACCTAAACAATTAAGAAAAAGTCTCAAACAGTTTCATATATCTATTGTTAAGCTGGTAGTTTAAATTTCAATATCCTCTTAAGCATTAACTGATAAATTGTTGATTTAAAATGTTGGTCACAAAGTGATCAAAGAGTTGTAGTTTAATTGATTGAGTACAATTGATGAAAGTGATTGTATTATCCTTGACTACACCCTCCAATAGGGTTCACTCTCTAAGATATGATATATAAAGAACAAGGCTGAGCTCCCTATCAGATAACAAAACAATCTTGCAGATAATATAAAATCCTCCATTATTATTATTTTTTAACTTTGATTGTTTTATTAATAACCTTTTAACTCTTTGAATTCAAACTTGAATACAAACCCATCGTAATGTTTGTTAATAGGAGAGATTAACCTTTTCCCAATCTTGCAATGATTGAGAAAGTAATCAAGTGATTTGTTGTGCTACTCTATTATTATTTTCCTCCCCTACCTAAAAAATTAAGAAAAAGTCTCAAACGGTTTCATATATCCATTGTTAAGCTGGTAGTTTAAATTTCAATATCCTCTTAAGCATTTAACTGATAAATTGCTGATTTAAAATGTTGGTCACAAAGTGATCAAAGAGTTGTAGTTTAATTGATTGAGTACAATTGGTAAAAGTGATGGTATTAACCTTGACTACACCCTCCAACAAGGTTCAAACTCTTGAAGATATGATATATAAAGAACAAGGCTGAGCTCCCTATCAGATAACAGAACAATCTTGCAGATAATATAAAATCCTCCATTATTATTTTTTTTTCACAAAGTGACATTGGTTATTGAAATTTGAAATTCATTATGATTATTCTCATTAGTAACCAGTCACATCGCAAGTAACATCTTGCCAAGAACCCAGAAAACCAAGTTCACAGGAAACAGCCAAATTATTACAGGAAAACATGATAAGTCTGATATCCATGTTTCCATGCTGTTTACATATTTAGGAAAAGTAGTTAAGGTCTGAGTGTAGTGCAGGCTCTCATGCTGATAATGGCAATTTAATGGACAGGTCATTTGTCAGCCAGGCTTTATCTGGGTTTGGATCAATGAAACACTGACTCACATATTGCTCAATTTCATCATCGTTCAATTGGTGTGCCCATTTCACTCGTCCAGAACAATCACTGCCAGGGCCAAAACACCTGCAATGCATCCCAATTCTTGTAACACAAACATCAAGCAAAACAATCCAATAATTGCAGAGTAAATCTAGAGAGGAAAACAAACCTGTACTCACAGAAGCAGGCAGTTTTTTCCTTTTCGGATGAACCCCAGTTGTGCCAACCCACAGGCATTATGCAGGCATCCATCCACGTGTAAGCAAACACAACTCTCGCAAATGTTTGCCATGGGCGTCCTAGATATGCATAGGCTTTGTTCCCGTTACCAGTAATACAACATCTGCACAGGGGTCTAATGTTTCTTAAATGCTCTTTGAAAATAAACAAACTTGAAAGACAAAAGTTTTCTGCAGCTTAAATATATTCAGAAAATCTGATAACTAGTATACCTGAGAAAGACATATCCCGTGGAATCCTTTGCCGATCTTCTGCTCTGTGCAGTGACCCATCCATTGTCCTTACAGTGAATGTGACAGTGCTCAAATAATGCAGTTGCATCCCCAAAAATGAAATCAACACTCCCTTCAATATAGCAGTCTCTGAAATATTGCTTTCCACTATGCAGGTATGCAGTGTCCTATATCATAATTGGTAACAAATAAGATTAAACACAAATTCTATTTAGTAATAAGAGTGTATGAACTGTGCAACTGGATAAAGAGGCTCATAGATAGCCAAGAAAGACTAAACATTTTTTCACAGATTGGCAATTGAATGCATATCCATGTCAATTTTAATTTCTATTTAGTTTGGTGTTATTTTTTTTATCTTTTTTGTGATCAGTGGCTCTGGGGCGACACACCCTCCGGTACGACGAGTTTGGGGAGACTAGACCTCATGACCTCTTACCTGCAACAAGATGCTTTAGCCAATCAAACTAGGCCCTCTGTCCCAGTTCTGGGTTGTACTACAGAAAGGTGTAATTTTGTTTGTAGTTGGACTATTTTTAGATTAAACATTTTTTTACAGATTGACAATCTTCTTCTAATGGTAAAATTTGTGTACCCATGTCAATTTTCACATGGTTTTGTGTTTTTTTTTTATTTGATACGTAAGGTGGTGATTGTATTGATAATATAGAAATTACAAACGTCTGCAAGCAGGAATGAGAGGTCCGTCCAGGACTCAAAGCCGAACAAAAAACATACCTAGCACGGACAAACAACAAGATTTTCGCCATACAGTCCCATTGTGAGAAAAAACGAACCACTGGTAAACTTTGAAGCAAAGGAAATAAAGCAAAGGCCGAGCCACAGCTAGCAAAAAACCAAATACATACTGCTAGTGCTTGAAACTGCTAGAATTTAACAAGTTGAAGGCCAAAAAGAAACCAAGAACTAACAACCATCACAAGCCGGGATCACTTGAAACCGTTTAACTCTGCAAACCTAGTGAAACCATCCAACCACTCCATCCCTTCCTCCGGCACCAGCTTCAGCTTTCTCTTCAGAAAATCCACGGCCACATCTGCAATCTTTCTGTGCCTTGATAAAGCAGGCCCATTAATGTCTAAGAGAAAGGGGAAAACTTTGACAGCTTCGTCCGAATCCCATAAAAGAGCCAAGTCGGAAGGGCGCGGAATACCTTTACCAATAAAGGCCGCCTTTAATGTCATGTCAAGACCTCCGAGCAAATCATCCCGAAACAAACGAACCGTCATCTCCTTGGCCTCCGCCTTCGGGGTGTCCAGGTCTAGAAGCACAGCAAGAAACCGAGAGGAGATATGTGCATTGTCTCTGGCAAATTCCTTCCTATCCAAGTGACCTTTGCCTAGGACCATTTTAACAGCAACGATTGACGCCGCATCGTCCACAAGCAAAAAGCGCTTTAACCTCTGGTCCAAAACTTCTCGAAAGGCAATCTGCCTCTCCGTGGCCACCAAAGAAACTGGTGTGTCGACGCCAAAGCTTACTAGACCTTCCGCCGAAATGTGGATGACGAATTTCGACCTCGATGTCCGAGCCATTTGCAAATCTTTGACAGCCGCTCCCTGCAAAAAAACATAAGACAATACCAAAATTCAAAACCCATGCTTAAGAAAAGACTTCATGAGTTCATTTAAAACATCTGAATGATGATCCATTAGGCCTTCACACACGAATCTGGATAATGGCTAGTCGAACAAATCGTCCTTGCCATGAATACAAGCTACGGCCTCCATCCTTCCAACTTCAAACCATTATTAATTTGAATGACGTGAATTGCCACTCGGCCCTTTAACTTTCGTTTCAATGAATGCCAAGCCCAACGTGTCACACTGGCTGCGCTATGAAAGTTGTGCCATGCATACCCCCTGTCCAACTCCAGACATTCCGTGAATTTCAAGAGCGTCCGACTTAGTAAGGAAGCTACTTCTATCAACGGCTAAAAATAGAATACTGAATGTGACAAGACCAAGCCGCAATCCCAATCTTCATATCCGTCCCAACCGCCACCTCATGTCCACCCTGGACTCCAAGTGTCCAAGTGAGGGGCGGGGGCTAGCCGACCCAACCACCCACTGGTTTTGTGTTATTTTGATATACTATAAAAGGTGTAATTTTGTTTGTAGTTGGACTATCTTTCATCTGTTTTTAATATATGAATTTAATCTTGTCTATTTTTATTTTTTATTTTTAAAATAATTATATTTATTGTATTTTTCATGTAATAATTTTGGAATGAAAAAAAAATAAAAATAAATGTATTAAATAATTATTTTTCATGATTAGAAAAGGTTGTCTATTATTTTGATTATAATTTTTGAATTGTAATTTATTTGTGTGGGAAGTAAAATAATAAAATCTAAATTAAGTTGTTTTTAGAATTTGGTGGATTCATCTAGTGTGTGCAAAATTGATTTGCATCCATAAATTTGACTGTGAAATCTCAAATTCAAGTTTTTTTTTTTTTTTTTTATTCTAGCCTACTCATTTTATATTTAGAGTTGACCAGATGCATGTTATTTGTGATTTTTACTATGTTCTTGTATTTAAAGCATTCAAAGTGCATTTATTTGATAATCAAATTATCATTTAAAAACCATTAATGTTTATGAAGGGAACATGTTAGAAACACTTCAATTGACAGTGAAGGAATTCGACTCTACATTGTGTTAATTTAAAACATTTATTATAAATATTTATGGTGTTATATTCTTAATGCTTAACCTTATAAACTTAAATCAATATATAAAAAATAAAGTATACATATTATTTATTTATTAAATTTAATCATTTATTTTCATATAAATTTTAATTAATACATGTCATAATTTTTTAATTTATCATTTGATGATTTTTTCATATATAATTTTTATAATTGTAATTGTAGGAGTGTATTTTGATTTCATTTTTATTTAGTTTTGTGCTTATTTTGAAGTAATGTCTTGATGCTCGTATATGATAATAAATGGTATAATCTTGTATAACGTTGTACCCATTTATCTATAGCTTTTATCTAATCCTCATCCACACGTGATTATAAATTTATTGACATATCTTACTTTGCATGCACACATTCTTGAACATTTGATTTATATGTTTGTTATTCATGTTGATCTATACATTGATTGGGCCATATTGTCTCTATTGTGGGTGATCCCCATAGTGGTTTACAATTTTTAGGGCAAATCCAAACAATTATTACTAGACTTAATTCAAACATTCGGACACCTATAGCGGCTAAACTGTGAGAAAATTTGAAGATAGTTCTTCAAAAACTAGAGTCTCATCAAATTTTCTTGGTCAAACAACGTTACTCCGCACAAAGAAGGTGATAACTCAATAAGTATATGTCAAAATTTTATTTTATTTTTTTGTTGGATCAAAGGACTTCAATATCTAGTGCACTCATATTTTTCAATTTTTTTTTGATAATCTTCTATTTTTCCACATGTGAAGAACAAAGAAATTCATTTTCAATGAAAAACCTATGTTTAATAAAACTTAAAAACAAATACATAACAAATACCAATAATCATTTGATATTTTAAAAATTGGTGATTTATGTAGGTATGGTTTAAAACTAGCGAGGTTCTATCCAAGGGGTTTTGATCTAAGGTGATTTGATCAAACCCTCTTCAATTGGAATCCTTAAATGGAACTTTAAGCTTAAATCATTATATTTTCTAAAAATATGTGATTTCAAATTTAAACTTTCCTTCTCTCGTGAATTGAAACCACTATTATGGCAAAGACCTTTGTCATTATCCATTCTACCCTTTTTTATCCCTAGAGGCTCATCCTTGCAAGCACAAACTTTACCCACCTTAATTCAAATTTTGGCTAAGTGGCCCCTTTGCCTTTCTTTCCTAAAGTTGATTACATATTTACATTTGTGTGATCTATTATCAAGTGTCTAAATAAAAGGGCATTCATTCACATTGGTTTTATCATCATGGAATGAAGAGATATCTCATTCATTCTAGAGCATTTAGAAGATGCTATGAGCAGAAAATAAGTGGCTAATATAATATAGGCTTTCTATTAGCAATCTTTGCTTGGTTACAAAGGGAGCATCTACAAATGAAATTCTCCACTTGCTTCCTCATGAATGGCCAATAGAAATATTGTTGTAAATGTTGTGTATTCTTGGTGGTGCCAAAGTGTCCTCCATAAGAAGAAGAAGGTGTCTCCTCAATAAGCATTGATCTTGTAGAACTAGTAGGAACACACACCTAATACAACTTATATAACTAACCATTTCAAATGTTGTCTATTGGTAGGGGTTGGATGTTTCAAGTAATCACAATTACTCCAAAATGTGAATTAAAAGAATACAACCATTTTCAATTCTCATGTGTAGTAAATCTAACATCTAAGATATGCAACAAATCTAACATTTGAGATATGTAGAATCTTGGTAGAACTAGGAGGTGATCCCACAATAGTGTGTCCCACTTTTTGGCTTAATTGGGACATTCAAAATTAACATTTTAAAGCAAATTTCAATTTGTGTTAATTATAGGGAACAAAGGGTCAATAATTTAAGGACAATGTAAAATAATGAATTATGAAATTTTATATGTAGATTCAATTTTTACATATATATTATTTAAAATAATTATTTCTTACTTTTTATATTTATTTTTCAATGATTTTTTATTGAGTGACATTATTCCATAACACATAACTTTCACTACAAATATTTTTTTCCTATAATTTATTGGAATTAGATCATTAACTTGCCAATGTTTGGTGTATGGATATTCTTTCGGTAATTTTTGAATTAGTACTCAAATATTTTGATCCCATTTTATTTTGTAACACATTTATTTTAGCATATTTGTAAAGTTAAATTTGTTTTTTCATTAAAACAAGGAAAATTGTGGAGTGCAATGCATTTTTTGTGATTTTTTGAACATGTCATTTTTCCTAGTGTCTTGAATAGAGGTAATTATTTTTCCTAATGGACCTACTTTCATTATAAAAATTTTAAAAAATAATTAAACATAATATATATCATTTTTTTGTAAATCTAATACTAAGAGATACATACAAAATGACATTTTTGAATGATTTCATTTGATCCCCCAAAAGGTGAAGCAATATTATTTTTTGGTCAACATTTTGATAGGTGCAAAAGAGACTCTATCAAGGGTTTGATTTGAGCTTGGGGTCCTATCCAAGGGGATTTGATCTAGCTTCTTTCAATAAAGCAATATTTATATGGAACTCTTTGAGGTTTAAATCATTATTTAAAAAAAGTGTTTTCATGAAAATATTAGGACATCTCATAAGTTGGACACACTATTGTGAGATCAACCTTTCAAATTCTTGAAAAATAATTAACCATTTTGCATATTTGATCATGTATTAGTAATTTATTCATTAGGTATTTTAATGGTTCATGATCTCTATAGAGACCAAATGGAGTCACTATTTATGGATTGCAAACATCATAATTAAATCCTCTCTTTCTATAGTTATATATTTTTTATTAGCTACCAATAGTTTTTTAATTACAAATGCAACTAAATGGTTCTTCCTTCGTTTAGACTGTGCCAAACCACACCAATTACAATACTAGATGCATTGATGGGAACATGGAAATGCTATGTCAAGTCTAGGAAGACTAACATTAGGGTTTCATCTATTTTATTATTAAGCATATCAAATGATTTTTGACATTGGGGTATCCATTAAAAATTCTTAGTGTTCTATCTCTTTAATAATTCCCCTTGATGGGTCTCGATATTGTGGCATACTTTATGATAATTTTTTGGTGATAATGTGTATAACCAAAAACAAATATAATCTATCTTATGATTTTTGGGGTGGTATATTTAAAATAATTGTTATTTTGAGTAGATCTACCATCATTTTGTCTTTACATATTATAGGTTCTAAAAAAGTGCCAAATGAAGTTGTAATTTTTTTCTTCATATTTAGTATAGTCTTAAGGTTGCAACATTTGTTAAAAACCAACCATAGTACCTAGATACGGTCTTTAATCATTACTTTTATAGTCCAATCATCAAGACATACCTCAATGAAATCTCTAATTGCACTCACCATAATTTTCTTGAAGATTGTGGGTGCATTTTTTAGTCTTAATAACAACTATATACATATATGACCCCCATTTTATCACAAATGTAGTTTTAGATTGGTCTTATTCACATATATTCACTTGATGATAACCATAGAAAATATATGTGAATGAGTAAACTTCTCTTTTGGTTACATTTTCTAATATTTCCTTGTAAATGGTATTGGAGAAGGGTCACATTCACAAGTCTTATTTAATTCTATAAAATCCACACATTTGTATGCCCTAATACTTTCCTTTTTTGTAATACCATAGGGCTTATCCCCTTTGTGTTTTCTAATATTTTAACTATACCATCTAGTGACACTTCATATATCTCAATTTTCACCTTCACTTTAAGATCTGGATTCAACTAGTAAGGTTGTTACTTGTGTGGTTTTGTATTTTGTTTCAATTGGATTTGCATAACTGTTGCTTCTTCTTTTATTCCATTAAGTTTTGTGAAATTTTATGGAAAAAATATCCTTATATTTTTTTATAATCTTTGCTTGACCTTTGCTATTATTTCCTTTTTCTAATAATAAATAATCTTGACCATCTTAGACTAACCATTTTCAACTATGTTTGTTTCGTTAATTTTTTATTCTTGATAATAGTATTTGAATCTATCTCTTATTTTATCTTCTATTTCTCTCCCATCCTATCCTATTTTTATGTATCCAAATTATTTGGATCTTTATCTTCTCTTAAAGGATCTTCATCCTATTTTATCGAGTAACATAATTTTTGTAACATTTGCAATATCCTTGCAATTATATTCTTCTTCTTTTTTGTTTTTTGTCAAAAATTTTGTTTGATTTATTCTTATAATAAGGTTATGGATTCTTTAGTCCATTAACACATTTTTATCTGCAGATTTGGGTTTTAAAATTCTTTTTTTCTTAAAAACCTACCTTGATTATATCCCATTGTTTGGTTTCTCCTCTTAACTTCTAGTGAATATACCATACTTTTATGGTAGATGATAAAGTCCAAAAATTTGTGCTCTTAATCTCTCATTAGTTTTCTTATTTCATCCTAGGAATATATACAAACTTCTATGTGATCAAAAAGGCTATTTGTTCAATCAAACTCAATTATTTCATTAGTATCTCCTTCTTCCTCAAGATATTTATTTTTTATCAAGAGGCTATTTGTTCAATCAAACTCAATTATTTCATTAGTATCTCCTTCTTCCTCGAGATATTTATTTTTTATCAAGACTATGAATGCTTTTTAGTCTTGATCCAATAAACTTTTCTTAACCATTTTTCCATTTACCTTGAGATCTAATAGTATTGGTTGGTAGTTACATCTCTTTTAGGTTTTGATATGTTTGATATGTGGCTTTTGATCTTCTCTTCCTTTCTTATTCCAATTATTTTGAATACCTTATCTTCTATAATTAAATTGGTCATTTCCTTTTTAAGGGGGACTCTCTTTCTTAAAAACCTATTATTTTTCATTTTCTTCTTATTGGTGTAATTTTTCTATTATATTTTTACTTTTTTTGACAACTAAGTCATGGTCATTTTTGTTCTAGGACATGAACATTTTCTTCCTCAATCTCATCTTTCTCTTTGATGATATTTTTATTTTTATTTGTATCTATCCCTCTATTAGTTATCTTTTTCTTTGTTGATACTCTATATATAACAATTTTTCTTTTTTCCTAGAAGGCTTTTCTAATTAATTTCTAGGTTCTATCTTTTTCTAGACATATCCTAGCATTTTGTCCTTACTCCTTTAAAATTTTCTTCTACTTTAACACTATATGGTGTATTCAGACTTGACAACTCTTCACTTTTATTCCCTTGTGCTAGTTCATTCTTCTAAAAAAAATTGGCCTTAGGATAACTAAATGCATCATGTGAATCATCACTACAAAATCCATAACCTAGTTTTCTTCTCTTTTCTATTGTTGCATTCAATTATCATAGTGACCTAACTAAACCACAATAAAAAAAATACCATTTTCTATCTTCTTTCTCTTCCTTTGCCACCCATATAACTATTGGTGTGGTAGTTTCCTTTACTGGATGACCTTGAGAATGATAATTGCTATAGCTAGTAGAGATTTTTTGTGTTGTATTTGAGGCTTTACATGGTTCACATTGTTATTGTTTTATTGATTTAAATTCTCCATATTGGTTCTTGATAGCCATGTGTCAAACAACCATTTAGATTGCAACCAATATTTATGTCCTAGCCATGCCTCTATCAGTATAAAATTCTTCTCTATATTCATTACTCTAATTGGTGGTTCATCATATTCTTTGAATATTATAGGGAAATCATCAATTAGATGTCTATCGGGAATGTTTTACATGTAACACAATAGTAGATTTGTATTCATTCATACGGATTTTTTAAATTCTATGTTCAATGTGGTGGCTCAATTTTTACACCCTCTATAATTGGATATTCATTTCTTACACATGTCCTTTGTTACATTAGGATTTTGTTCCTTCTTGGTAAGGAGGAATTCTTTTTTCTCTTGCCTTTCACTAGAATCTTCTATTGTATTTTTATTTCTTCAATTCTAATTTTAATTTCTCAACTTATTCACTTTAACCAAATTCTTTCCTTTGGAATAGAGAGCTTTTGTGTTAGTTTGTAGATCTACTACTTCATTATAGATGGTAAATTCTTTTCCATCCATTGTAGCTTTGATTTACATGACCGTTTTAAATTAGATATAGACCATTCTCTTTTCTATTTCCCTATTTATAGTTCCTCTAGCTTTTAGACCATACATTTAAATATTTGATCATATTAAATTTCACTCATTCATTTTTTCTTATATCATTTCTCCCATTTTACTAAAACTTTTGGTATGGGCGTCATTAGTATAAATTTTTTCCAAAAATAGTTCATATATCTCATCCCATTCCTTGTATTGTGTTAAACATGTGTCAATGTAATGTTTTAGGACTTCATCTCTTAATTTTTTTGAAAATTCATATAATTGAGTTTGGTTCTCATCTATGTAAGATTTATTCCAACGAGATTCTAACATAAATAGATTCCCACTTGCATCCAAGTTGGTGCCTTTATATCAAATATATGGAGTTTATTCCCATGTATAACCATCCTTATAGGATTTTCAAGTATATTTGATTTATTTCTTTATTGTTTAGGGCTTGCATTTCTACCTAATTGCAATTCTTTTCTTTTATCTCTCTTTATTTCATCCTCAAGTCTTCTCTATCGAGCCTTTCTTCATTAGTTGACTAACATTTCTCTTCTATTGTTGTATCTTGAGAAAAATTGAATTTTAAAGTATAATTTTCCTACTATCTCCTCAAGATTATTTACACAATCTCTTCTTTCTCCAACTCTTTCTATATTCAGTGAGGATTCAGTACTTATCTTTTCTTTTCTTATTTGGCATGAGGGATGAATTTTGATCTGGGGGTTCACCTCTTCAAAACACCTTTTCATCTTTTGAGATGTAAATTTCAATCAATTTTTATTTTCTTTAATCACATTTAATTAATTAATGTAGGTCCTCCCATCCTCTTTAATTATTTCAATTTTATAGATGAATAACACCTTACATAGATCCATTATATCATCTTCTTTCACATTCTTTTCTTTTCCTCAGAATGAGTTTTGGCATTGGGATTTACAGACCCTTAAATTCTTCATTAATTATATTATTGATGTTTAAAAATTCATTGTGTGAAGCATCTTTGCTTCTACACTCTAAAGTTATAAATTTAATTTAAAAATAATTTTTGCTTCTATTCTTTAGCCAAGAAATATGGATTCCACTCCCTTTCTTTTTTGATTCCTAAAATTTATCATATTATTTTATTCTATTTACTAATTTATTCAAATCTTCTTCTGCTATTTTTATGTGTATAGTTAATTTCCCATATATTTCATTATTATTGGGCAACTATGGGTGATCCCACAATAGTGGTTTACAATTTTTGGCCAAATTGGACACTGAAATTATTTTTTTAAACTAAGTCTTCACATTCGGGCACCTATAGCGGCTAAACCATGAAGAATTTGAAGATGATGAAACTAGAGTCTCATCACATTTTGTCTGTAGATTCTAAAAATATTTTTTTCAAAATTTTTGGAATCAGATTGCACTTATTTTTCCATCTCCCACGAAAACTGGTTTTTTTCAAAAAATAGCATTTTTTAAAAGTGGCCGTCATTATTGCATAACTTTTTTTCCATGAAGGATAAAATTCTAATTCTTTCAATTTAGATTTGTAACTCGATATCTAGTGCTTCCACTTGGTTAGATAGTTTTTTATTGAATATTTTTTCTTTAATCAAGTTCCAAAGTCAAACCAGTTACAATTTAGACATAGCGCGACCGTATATCGCATAACTTTTTTTGTATATATCGAAATTCAATTTTTTTTCTGTTGGATCAAGGACTTCAATATCTAGTGCACTCATATTTTTCAAAAAAATTGATAATTTCTATTTTTCCACATGTGCAAAACATAGACCTTCATTTTCGATGAAAAACCTATGTTTAATAAAACTAAAAAAACAAATACATAATAAAACCAAAACATATTAAAATTATATTCGGTTGGATAGCTCGTTTTGAGGACTACCTAATTCAAGTTGGGTTTGTGAAGATTCCTCCATTTTCATCCTCAACCCGAGCTCTGAAGTGCCAAAATTCAGGTTTTTTTTGTCTTGGGGAGGGGATGAGGAATAAAGGGGGTTCGCTAGAACCAAGGTTCATTCGAAACCCCCTTCTATAAGGGGTTTTGATGGCTTTTTTGGTGGGAAAGTATTAGGAGCCCTCGCCTGAACCTAGGTTCTAGCGAACCCCTAATGGGTTCGGTCAAACAAATAGGTTCATACGAACCCCTAAAATCATTTTTTTTGCCATGCATTCATTTTCTGTGAATTTTCCTTCCTCACTTCAATTGTAAACCACTATTGTGGCTTCACCCCACTATAATAACTATTTATTCCTTTACTAATAGAATCACATCACTTTGGAAACAACCCTCTCGATGCATGACATAGAAGCTTTTATAGTCTTTTACATCAGTGTACAATACCTTTCATATCTTTCTTAGGCTTGTTTCAACCTCCTTTCATTTTCCATGTGCATCTCATAAGCCATCTTGATTTCTTCAAGAATTTCCCTCAACCTTTATGTTGTCTCCCTTTTCAATATAGGTGTTTTTGATTTGGGATTTCATTAATTTTGCTATCCATTCTTAATGGACCTTTGATCTAAATTTACCCTAATAGTCACATCTCTTCCAAATCTTTTTTAGGATCCCCTATTATATTTTCATCCCCTAGGTGTCTAACCTTGTCCCACGAGGTAAGAACCTAGTGAAAGCTACCACACTTCTTATTCACTACAATAACTGTAATTAATAAGTTACTTTTTCAAATAGTATAATTTACTACTAAGAAAAATCCTTTATCTTTGTAGTTACATCCTACTCACCATAAATTGGGGTCTCAACAATGGAACCAAATGTTCTAGGGTGAAGCCATAATAGTGGTTCACAATTTGATGGAGGAAGGAAAATTGAGAAAAAATGACCCCATGGCAAAAAAATTGGTTTTAGGGGTTCGCATGAACCTACAAGTTCGACTGAACCATAAAGGGGTTCGACCGAACTAGGGTTCGAGCGAACCCATTAATTATTGGGCCCAAATTTCCCGCCCAAAAAATAAAGGAAAAATGCATATTAATGGGGGTTCGAATGAACCCTGGTTACTAGAACCCCCTTTCCTAATTTTAAATTGTTCACACAAAAAACCTAAATTTTTACGCTTTCAAGCTTCGGTTGAGGGATGAAAATGGGGGAATATTTAGAAACCAAACTTGAATCAAGTAGCCTTCGAACGAGCTATCCAATGAATATAATTTTAATATGTTTTGGTTTTATTATGTATTTGTTTTTTTAGTTTATTAAACATAGGTTTTTTCATCGAAAATGAAGGTCTTTATTCTGCACATGTGGAAAAATAGCAGATTATCAAAAAAAAAAATTGAAAAATATGAGTGCACCAGATATTGAAGTCCTTGATCCAACCAAAAAAAAAATTGAATTTCGATATATACAAAAAAAGTTATGTGTTATACGGTCGCACTATGTATGAATTGTCATTTGATTGACTTCGAAACTTGATTAAAGAAAAAATATCAATTCAAAAAAATATCTAACCAAGTGGAAGCACTAGATATCAGAGTCATAAATGTAAATTCGAAAGAATTGGAATTTTATCTTTCATGGAAAAAAAAGTTATCACGATTATAGTCACTTTTTAAAAATGCTATTTTTGAAAATACCATTTTTGTGGGAGATGGAAAAATAAGTGCAATCTAATTTTTAAAAATTGAAAAAAATATTTTTAGAATCTATAGATAAAATTTGAGACTCTAGTTTGCATCATCTTCAAATTTCTCATGGTTTAGCCGCTATAGGTGCCTGAATGTGAAGATTTAGTTAAAAATTAAAAATTCAGTGTCCAGTTTGGCCAAAAATTGTAAACCACTATTGTGGGATCACCCTCTAATAAAATATAGGCCCAAGGTTTATATTATTTATGTTAGAGAAGTCAACCCCATGGTAGTGCAATAAGAAGAAATCAAAGATAGTTTAGTACTTAACATTTAAAAATAATATTAATTTTATACATTCATTGACACCATAACATAGGTTTATTCATATATTCATTTGATATATTTTATATATATTACATAGTATTTACTACGAGGACATATATACACATCATTCATGCTTAGGTAACTCCTACTATTTTATACTTCTACTATTATTTTTATTTCCTTTTCTACTATCCTTGTTTGGTACATATATACATGAATGCATAGAGAAATTTTCCCTCGTCCTTGAGATATCTCTTGGATTATGCTATAAAAGGTACCTCATGATGTTATTTTCTATCACATTAATATTCTAGTGATTCTTGATTTATTCTAGTTGTAGTTCCTAACTTTCCAACAATAATCAAATTCCACCATGGGTGAATGATCCACAACTTTTGGTTTCTATTTTTTCTCTTCTTCAAGGTAAGTTGAATCCCATCTTTCTTACTTTGAAATATTTTTCACTCCTTAGTAGAGTGACCCCAATGCTTGTGATAGCTACTAAATTATGTTTTCTTAGTAGTAGCTCAAGGGAGGAAGATTGATTTTAAAATTTTTGATTAGCCAATAGGATTTATATAAGGCTTAGAGGTACCCTATTGATTTGGAATTTTTTATTGACCACTAGGATTTATATAAGGCTTAGAGGTACCTTGTTCAAATTCATTTTGAATGTCTATCTTATTTTCTACAACCACTACAAGCTTAAAAGACCTATCCAAAGATTCAACTTCAAACATATCCAAATATTTATGAAGGATAGTAAGAAGAATAAAATAAATAATAACTTTCACTTCTACATCTAAAAAAATGAGCTTGACTTGGAGCTTGCTAAAGGTATCAATATATTGTTGAATTGTTTGACCTAGAGCATAATTGAGTTACCTCAATTGATTTAACATAATCTACCAAGGGGTAAACTATTTTCTTTATATTTTCTTGGATTTTCTTCTATTGATTGGTCTCCCTATCTCTTGGTACAAGCATAATTTGATGATTTTTTCCACCAATCTAGGGCCAATTATAACATATGGATCTTAGTCACCTAGATCTTTTGATGGTTGGATAGATCTGTTCAAGTCTTAACACATTCCTCAAGGTTGTGTGTTCAAGAGTCTAGCTTCTCATCATCAAATGATCCATTAAATTTTAGAATAGAAACTAAGGGCTTGAGTAACATATAGATCAACTATAGTGCATTGGAACACTTTTTGAAAATGTTGCAACCAAATCTTGCATTCACACATAATTTTATATATCTTCTTGACTTTACCAAATTTATTGAGTATTATTGAAATTTATCAACTATTGAAAAGTCTCTTCTCACTTTGTATCCTTCTTAGAATCCATCTCAAAATGTCAAGTAGACATTTTTTCTAGTTGAGGGTTTTGAAGTAGAGTATCTTATAGAGGTGTAACTTTGATCCACAACTCTAATTTCAATGATCTATTTAAAAAAACTAAAGATATCAATAAGGTAGACATGCTAAATTGATTAAAGATGGGTTTAAAAATTGATAAAATCCCCAAAACCACTTTAAAGAGATTAAAAATGATACATTTTTTATATTTTGATACTTGAAAAAACAAACATGAAGGTCTAATGAGGTTAATTTAGGATGGGAGTTCTCAAGAAAACTAGATCTACATGAGCTATAAATGAAGACCTAGAGAGAATAACCATGAAAAATCCTACAGTCTAGGCTAGATCTTGGTAACCAAAGATGAGAATTTTGGTAAATTAGCCAAAACCTTCCAAAAAGCTACATCCAAGGCTATGATTAAATGACTTTAATGCAAATTGATATAAGAACACAAAATAAACTTACAATAAAAATTTTACATAGAAAAACCATCCCAACACTTCATATTAAAGTCATATATAGTCCAATGCAAAGATGCTTCAAGAAGGAACCATTTAGAAGGAAGGCAAATGAAAGCTTCCAAAATAAAACAAGTAAAAAGATAATAAACAATATAATATTCTACTACTCTAAGGAAATATTATTTCTAGTCTATAAACTAAGCCTTATTAGAAGAAAAAATCAATATCATCACATTTGGATTTGGTGCTTAAAAGGAATAGTGAATTTGATTTCTAAGTGCTTATTTGTTGTCTTCAATCATTTAGTGAAAGTCATTGATTTGGCATCCTTACATGGTTTGACATGTTAGGAATAGTGAGATCTTGTTAAGTGTAAACCAACAAATCAACTAACCCCTTTCGACTATTAGAAATTACATAGTCTGCCTTTTGTATTGCACAATGGGTAGAAGTTAGATATTAACAATGGCCAATTCAACAACTAGAGGTTGAGTTTAGAACTATGAACTAGACCTAGATTAGTGAATTGGACCCAAAATAAAGTAGAGAAGAATATTTTAATTATAATTTATATATTCAATTGTCAAATTATTTTCAAATCTCGAAATGCATATATTGTAGAATATTTTATCCATTTAACACTCACTTTTCAATCATAGAACTAAATAGTCCATCCTTCTTATTTCTAAAAATAATAAATGTTTATATTAATTATCTATTTAACTCCATCTCCTTAATCATGATAATTGCATATGTATATGCAATTAATTAAATTGACCTCAACTAACTCTAAGAATTGCAATTTCTCTTTTTAGTAATATTTAAAAAAAATAAAATAAAAGTGAATTTTAAATTATTAATAAATTAAAAATATTAATAAAAATTTTATTTTTCATTTATTTGATATATTATTTAAATATATAACCCTACACTATATAAAACTTTTTTTTTAATTGTTAAAACATAATTTTAATATATTATTAAGTTGAACCTAAACCTAAATTTGGAAGGATTGAAAAATATGTTAATAAATATAACACAACATTATTTTTTAACAAAATGAAAATTATCACCTGCCAACCCAGAAATCTGCAGTTATAGAAAGCACATCTATCAGCCGAAACCCTGATAGCAACAGCTTGTCCCGATCCCTGCCATAAATCAATGCCAGTTCAGAATATCACTACATAAACTATTATTTTTATGCGGCGTAAACATTGGATTATTTGACAGCAGAAAACTAAATTTAGTTTTTTTTCCCATACCTGTGGTGCTGAATTTTCGAATGTAATCCCTTGGGCAATGAAATCTGTCCCCTCCACTATTACACTTCCACAGCCAAATGTTCCAGTCCCAATAGTTTTCTCATCCTGTATATACCAATGCAAAATAATATCTAAAAATTATCAGGATTCAATCATTAGTTTTTCGAGTCAAATTTATTGATCAGAACCTATCTTTCATGATAATGAAAGGTCCATTTTAATTTTTCAAGTAGTGGTTCACAAGAACCCATCTCTCATAATAATGAATGATCTACTTAGAACTCGTTGCATCTAGGTCATGCTCACAGAGGTGAAGCATTGAATCTTCTTCAAAATGTCACATCCCAGTACTTATTTTTGAAACACAGATAATAAACTCAGAAAATTGTAAACACAGAATATTCTAACACACAAATATAACTCTTTTATTCAATCAATTTCAGAATTTGATTACATCATGCCTTAATATAAAGGTCTTTCTCAGACTTACAAACTGAACAACATGAGATTCTCTTTATAGAGATCACAACCCTTACAGATAAACTTCCATTTTCATGCAACTAAAACACTAAAAAACATGGAAATTACTATCTATTAAAAGTTGCCAAAAGCACTAAAAACTAATTTAGATTTTCTATTTTAAAAACACTCCACACTTACATCATTATCCAACAGTACTATTCCAACTCAAATGCACTTAACCATGGAGTTTCCCCAAAGTTAAGCCCACTTAATTTACAAGATTAAGAATTCATTAATGAATAGTGTGTCATTTTTAGATTTCAATCCTGTAAGATTTCTTAGATCCATCATAGGATAATAGAGAGTTGAAAGAAAATAATTGATACAAAACTAGTTAAATACAAAATTGACATGAACTGTGAAAATCTGATATCTTTTAACTCAGTAATAAAGTTTGTGCATGTTGGCTAAAGCATTCTGTTGCAGGCAAGAGGTGACAAGGTCTAATCTCTCCCAAACCCGTGGTACCGGAGGGCGTGTCGCCACCAGTCACGTGAAAAAAGTTTACCAGGTACACTGCCGTCTTAAAAAAAAAAAATGTACATGTGATTTAAAATTGATTTAAAATTGAGAGTAAAAACCTGAGGATGCTTGATTCGAGTAGCACAGTTGTTCCAAGTCAAGATGGTTTTCTCGGGGCAAAACCCTCGCAGTGTGATGAAATTCTTTCTTTTGGGAATATAGACAGGCTGCTCATAAACTCCGGGCATTATTTCAATCACCACACGCTTTGTGTTCTGGAGAGGAACTGCATCAATGGCTTCTTGCACGCTTTTATACTGAGCGCTGCCATCCCGGGCGACTCTTACCACACTGTGCTGTAACAGGTTCTGAGCCATCTCACTATGCTGCTAGGATTTCGATTTTACTACTCACAGATTAGTTATAATAATGTTTGGAAACTGGTGTTGCAAAGCTCTCGTTTTACACGTCTATAAATAGAATATATATTGTAATGGCAGCTGTGCGGAGGGGACTGTGGTGTTGAAAGCGTCGCGAGATGCGGGCATTTTCTTTTTTCATGTGCGGTCTACTTTAGTTGAGAACAAATGCGTTAAAGCACTAAAACATATACGTCCGAGTGGCATGGCTTTGATTATAACATTATTCGCACTTCTTTGCGCGTTTCTGTTGAATCCATAATAGATGGATACCGATGCCGACTGCCAATTAATAGGTGAGTATTCGCACTTCTGTCCAATCCAGAACAGAAAAGGTATCCAGGCCAGTGGACGCATGCAAATGAGATTTAACCACATCGAAGATTAATCTCAATGAGATTGAATTTTGATACTTTTTCAATTATGATCAAACCCCAAACAGAAAATAAAAAATTGGAATAGATCTCTAGAAATGTGTAGAGGTGCCTTAAGGTCATTCAAGTGTGGCATATGAATGTGTAGAGGCAGGTGTGATTATGCATATGGTGTAATGGATTCTATTGACATATGATTGTGTGTAGAGGTCGTGTGACTATGCATATATTACTAGTATATATATTATTTAATATATATAAAATATGTCGAGATATATCCTTTCAAATGTCTATTGAATAAATATTATTCTTAGTATATATATATATATATATTTATTTATTTTTTTTAACTTTTACGATCTTGAATATTTTTTAGTTTTTAAATATGTTATTTTTTAGTTTTAAATATGTTAATTTAGAAACTTACTTTTACGATATTGAATATTTTTTAGTTTTTAAATATGTTATTTTTTAGTTTTAAATATGTTAATTTAAAAACTTACTTTTACGATCTTGAATATTTTTTAGTTTTTAAATATGTTATTTTTTAGTTTTAAATATGTTAATTTAGAAACTTACTTTTACGATCTTGAATATTTTTTAGTTTTTAAATATGTTATTTTTTAGTTTTAAATATGTTAATTTAGAAACTTACTTTTACAATCTTGAATATTTTTTAATTTTTAAATATGTTTTTTTTAAGTTTTAAATATGTTAATTTAGAAACTTACCTTGACAATCTTGAATATTTTTTAGTTTTTAAATATGTTATATTTTAGTTTTAAATATGTTAATTTAGAAACTTACTTTGACGATCTTGAATATTTTTTAGTTTTTAAATATGTTATTTTTTAGTTTTAAATATGTTAATTTAGAAACTTACTTTGACGATCTTGAATATTTTTTAGTTTTTAAATATGTTATTTTTTAGTTTTAAATATGTTAATTTAGAAACTTACTTTTACGATCTTGAATATTTTTTAGTTTTTAAATATGTTATTTTTAGTTTTAAATATGTTAATTTAGAAACTTACTTTTACGATCTTGAATTTTTTTAGTTTTTAAATATGTTATTTTTTAGTTTTAAATATGTTAATTTAAAAACTTACTTTTACGATCTTGAATATTTTTTAGTTTTTAAATATGTTATTTTTTAGTTTTAAATATGTTAATTTAGAAACCTACTTTTACAATCTTGAATATTTTTTAGTTTTTAAATATGTTATTTTTTAGTTTTAAATATGTTAATTTAGAAACTTACTTTTACAATCTTGAATATTTTTTAGTTTTTAAATATGTTTTTTTAAAGTTTTAAATATGTTAATTTAGAAACTTACCTTGACGATCTTGAATATTTTTTAGTTTTTAAATATGTTATTTTTTAGTTTTAAATATGTTAATTTAGAAACTTACTTTTACGATATTGAATATTTTTTAGTTTTTAAATATGTTATTTTTTAGTTTTAAATATGTTAATTTAAAAACTTACTTTTACGATCTTGAATATTTTTTAGTTTTTAAATATGTTATTTTTTAGTTTTAAATATGTTAATTTAGAAACTTACTTTGACGATCTTGAATATTTTTTAGTTTTTAAATATGTTATTTTTTAGTTTTAAATATGTTAATTTAGAAACTTACTTTTACGATCTTGAATTTTTTTAGTTTTTACATATGTTATTTTTTAGTTTTAAATATGTTAATTTAGAAACTTACTTTTACGATCTTGAATATTTTTTAGTTTTTAAATATGTTATTTTTAGTTTTAAATATCTTAATTTAGAAACTTACTTTTACCATCTTGAATATTTTTTAGTTTTTAAATATGTTATTTTTTAGTTTTAAATATGATAATTTAGAAACTTACTTTTATGATCTTGAATATTTTTTAGTTTTTAAATATGTTATTTTTTAGTTTTAAATATGTTAATTTAGAAACTTACTTTTACATGAAATAATAAACTTAGACCATTTCTTTTTTACTTACTTTGTGATAACTTTTGATCAATTTTATTAAGTATAAAGATTTCCAAAATTTAATAAATTGATAAAAAAAACTGCCACTGCACGTCATTTTTTACTCAAGAGGAATTTTTCTTTACACATCTTCCACCCTGTCTCCTCTCAGTGTAATAATTGATTCTATAATATTATATTGTGTTTATGTCTATTGGCATATGATTGTGTGTAGAGGCAGGTATGACTATGCATATATTATAATAAATTCTATAATATTATGTTGTGCTTATGTCTATTGGCATATGATTGTGTGTATAGGCGGGTGTGACTATGCATATGCTATAATGGATTCTATCATGTTATGTTGTGTTTATATCTATTGGCATATGATTATGTGTAGAGGCAGATGTGATTATGCATTTATTATAATGGATTCTATAGTGTTATGTTATGCTTAGGTCTATTGCTACTTGTTTTGTTGTGTATTCTCTTTTATATGTCAATTTTAATTATCTTTTCTTTTGATAAAAAATACACAACTATTTTTTATCATCTCGGTGTAGAGATGATGGATATGAAACATAAATGGACACCATAATTAGAAAAAAAAATTGAACATTGAGGATGCAATTGCACATGATGGTGTCTAAGGTTGTCAAATGACGATGAATGAAATGGAATTTGGGTAGTTGAGTTTGGAAAGGTTGAATGTGAAGTGGGATGTGTTATTATGGAGAATTCCCATGCTAAATGGTCATAAAAGATCTTGTCATATTTGTTAAAGCAAACAAGCTAAGAGTAGGTGTTAAACATGACTAGCGGATTCACTTAGTAAATGTATTCTATATTGCCTTTGATCATATAATCTTAAATAACATTCCTAATTTTTATTTCTACCTCTATATCTTGAATTTTTAATACTTGCATTAATACATAGTTCCTATTAAAATATCCCCACCTTTAACCACACATCCTAGTTAGCTATTTTTCAATAACATTTTATACCTTTATTTATTTGTACCCATTATATATTCGACTAGACATTTTATTTCCACCACTATCATACCCAACTCAAAATAATTTTTCTTTTGAATAGATCATGAAAATAAAATACGTTAGGAGTATTTTTATCTCATAATAATTTTAGATTGATTCTTAAAGTAAAACATAATTGAACTTTTTTAAGGGTGATTGTTGATGTGACTAAATTTATGTGTCTAGATGGACAAAATAAATTTGTAAGGGGGAAATATGCATAGGAAAACAATAATGAATCAAACCAAATCAATTGAAAACAATATCAAAATCCCAAAGGAAAAAAATGTGATTTTGGGGGTTCGTACAAACTTACTGGTTCAACCAAACCCATAAAGGGTTTGCTCGAACCAGGGTTCAAGCGAACACCTTTGAATCTTGGGCACCAAAAAACCAAAAAAAAATGCATGGAAAGGGGTTCGAGCAAACCCCTTTGAAGAGGTTCACTCGAACCCCCCTTATCCCTCATCCCCTCCCTCAGACAAAAAAAACCTAAATTTTGGCACTTCAAAGCTCGAGTTGAGGATGAAAATGGAGGAATCTTCACAAACCCAACTGGAATCAGGGAGTCCTCGAAACGAGCTATCCAATGAATATACTTTTAATACATTTTGGTTTTATTATGTATTTATTTTTTTAGTTTTATTAAACATAGGTTTTTCATTGAAAATGAAGGTCTCTAGGTCTCTATTCTGCACGTGGAAAAATAGTAGATTATCAAAAAAAAATTGAAAAATATGAGTGCACCAGATATTGAAGTCCTTGATCCAACAAAAAAAATATTGAATTTCGATACAAAAATTCTATTGCCAAGTATACTTTTTATTATGCTTATGTTTGAATTGTAATCGGGTTTGACTTTAAAACCTGATTAAAGAAAAAAAATATCTAAATAAAACTATCTAACCAAGTGGAAGAACTAGATATCTGAAAGTTATAAATCTAAATTCAAAAGAATTAGAATTTTATCCTTAATGGAAAAAGTTATGCTATACATAACACTTTTTAAAAAATGTTGTTTTCTCAAGAAAAAAAAACCGGGCTTTTGTGGAGAAGGAAAGAGTAAGTAACTGGATTCCAAAAAATTTTGAAAAAATATTTTTAGAATCTACGACAAAATGTGATGAGATTCCTAGTTTGCATCATCTCAAATTCCTATAGTTTAGCCGCTTATAGGTGCCCGAATGTGAAAATTTAGTTAAAAATAATAATTCAGTGTCCAGTTTGGCCAAAAATTGTAAACCATTATTGTGGGATCACCCCAAACCATACTCATGAAATGAAGTTATAAAATAATGAAATCAACAAGCAATGCAAACATAAAGATAACATAAATTGAATTCACGAAATTAAAACGTTACCATCCCATGTTGAAGTGTAATCCATATTAATGTTGAATTG
>VDFB02270651.1:98527990-98576034 GCA_007258455.2 Sequoia sempervirens | reverse complement strand
TATGAAATATTATTATACATGAGCAAAATTGAAGGAGTTAAAAATCAAGGTTTATGAGCAGATTTTTGAAGCAAATTTGAGGCAAATTTGTGGCAAATTTTGAAATTGATTGAAAACATATTTGGTATAGGAGTTACAAAATATCTAAGAGGAGAATTATAACATATTTGAGGAAGATTTTAAGGAGATTTACTCTTCAAGAAGACTAAGATTTTGTTGTTTTAAGAGGTTGGTGCCTCTCCAAAGAAGATATTGGTGTCTCTTGTTGAGTTGGTATTCAGTTGTGGGGATTGTGTCTCTAGTGGATTGGTGCCTACGAAGATAAGCAGAGATTGGTGTCTTTGCTAGGTTGATGCCTACTAAAATTTTAAGATAATTAATAAAGAAATATTTTTCTATGGTTTTAAATCCTGAAATGGTTTCCACATAAACCTTGTGTTCTTATGTTCTTGATTTTTGGTGTTGTGTGATTGATTTCATTGTGGTTAATTAAACCAAAAAGTTAAAAATACTATCTTATACTGATTCACCCCCCTCTCAATATAAATGTGTGATCATCAAATGGGAAATGGTTGTACTTGTGGGCATCTGCCTAGTGTCTCATACATCAACTTAGTGTCTCACTTGGCAACAATTAAAAAAACCTTGGTCAACCTATTTTTTATCATTTCTAAATATCCTTTTTGTAGAGGTTAAATATATACCTTATTTAATGGATTATACCATGATGAAATTGATATAATTTTTATTTTTTGACGGGTAGCTATGAGGTGGGTGAATAATTATATTTTTGGTTTCTTTTATTTTACCCTATGCATAAGCATTAATTTATTTTCTCCATCCAAACACATAAACTTAGTCACATCAATAATCATCCTTAAAAAAGTTCAATTATGTTTTACTTTAAAAATCAATCTAACATTATTATGAGATTAAAATATTCTTAATGTATTTTATTTTCATGATCTATTCAAGAAATTTTTATTCGAGTTGGGTGTGATAGTGGTGGAAATAAAATGTATAGTTGAATATAAAATGGGTACAAATAAATAAAGGTATAAAATTTGTTATTGAAAAATAGCTACCTAGGATGTGTGGTTAAAGGTGGGGATATTTTAATAGGAACTATGTACTAAGACAAGTATTAAAAATTCAAGATATAGAGGTGGAAATAAAAATTAGTAGTATTATTTAAGATTATATGATTAGAGGAAATATAGAATACATTTACTAAGTGAATCTGGTAGTCATGTTCAACACCTACTCTTAGCTTGTTTGCTTTAACAAGACAATATCTTTTATGACCATTTAGCATGGGAATTGTCCATAATAACATACCCCACTTCACATTCAACCTTTCTAAACTCAAACACCCAAATTTCATTTCATTCTTCTTCTAACAACTGTAATATCCCTCCTCTTAATACTCAAGTAAACACAAGAATTTACTAGAAGGTAAATAAACTTAGTAAACATGAGAGAGAATTTTTTTTTTATTGTAACATTTGCATAAGCACAAGAAATAAAGTACAACTTTTCCAAATAATTTCAAACTTGAAATCATATGTAATCACAACTAGAATTCAAGAGAAGTCCTTACACTTTTCATTTATATCACATAAAATACACTTGGCATAAAGAATAGTTTACCACATAGGTTGACTGTCATAAGCCATAACATGGAGTTCACTGCACCTAGAATGTTGATATATCTATCTTCACAAGACTTAGTGAGTCTTCTGCTACAGAGGGAGAGCATCATCCAAGTGCTTTTCCTCCAACCACAGACTCAAGCGGTCCCCCGAACACTTCCTAATTGGAAGTGGCCCTTCCCTTCACGGAGGGTATATATATAAGGAACTATCAAGTTTCCCCATATGAGTCCTGGTGATGTGTCCTACAAAACTCAATCGACCATACAACTCTAGATCACTTCTAGATAAGTATGATAATTCTGATTGGTCATGCCATCTAGACACACACCTCTGACTCATCTTAGAAACTATCTCATCCTATAGTTTACTTACTTTATTTGGTTCCCTAGACATGAACTTGTCTGGTATTTCTAACCTTTTTAAGAGTCCCTTATTGCATTCTTGCAATTTCTAGGGTTTAAGACTTTTTTTCATTTTACTCTCTAGATTCAAATACCAAACATATTTGACGCATTGTCAAAATGAGTTTCAACATTATCATAGAATCTCTTAAAGTAATGTAACAAAGACTCTTCCTGTCTTGTTCTATGGTTTTATCGACCTTTCACTGTCAATCAAGATATATATATATATAACAATGTCATATTTGACCTAAGAGTTGTAGGTTTCCCCAAAACCATTTGGTCTTAATACTAGGGTTTAACTTCTCTAATCCAATATGTGGAAATATTATACATCCTTGTTTTCCATTGATATAATAAAACAAAAGAACAAATACCTCTAGTCTTCCTAGACCTCTTGGCAAATTGTTCGACCACACATCTCACCTAACACAAGTAAACATAATATACGAGGTATAACCCCATCCATGTAATACCTTAATAGAATTTCATTTCAAAACTAGTGATTTGACTAAGTTCATTCGATCAACCCTAATAGGTTTTGAATAAAAAAAAGACAATAAAATACATCTGACCACCTGGTCTCCTTAAGTCTACTGATTTTCAATTAGGATCGGTTAAGAAGTAAAATATGACTTCCTTTGAATAAAATTGCCACATAAGCCTTATCAACAATCACAAGTACATCAATCATGAGTGCTGAAGTTTCAACTTCCAAAAAAACCAGGTACTCAGAGATTATTATAATAATGATGCCAAGTAATTGGGATAATTATGTCTTCTATGCACCTAGCACTAAATAAGTTCCAATACACATATGATATGAGTACAATAACTTTCCAATCTTCTTGTATACATATACTTTGGAGCTAGTTAAATAGCATTATCTTGAAACATAGGAGGAGACAAATATATTTCTTAATACTCTTCCTCGAGATAAATCAACATAAGCAATAGTTGCTATCCGAAAGGATAACTGGTTATTCACATTCTTGGTACACCCTTTCCCCTAGATTTGTTTTAAAATGACCTACAAAACTCGAGTGCACATAAAGAAAAACTATAATCATGACACAAAATTGTCACTTTAGTAACATAATGTTATTACCTCACTAAAATCTCCTTTAAGGAAAAAAAATAGAAAACATATACTTCCAAAGGCTAGTATACATCTATGGATCTATCCTTGTTTTCGAATAGATAATTCACTTAAGACTTATAATGTCTTCCATTTTGAGTCCATACTCTGGACTTATTTTGTCTTCTTCCTAGATGAGTATGAGTCTATTCAAGTCATCTAATTCAACAAATTCATTGAAGAAAAGAACTGATGCGAAATACACTGATTGTAGGATACACACAAAATGGATATGTTGAAAATATTTTAAAAAAATTCAAGCAAGAGCAATTGGCAGGTGCAAACAGGCTCTGCAACCATTGTTAGAGTCCTCCTTATTTATATTCAAGCTTATTGTTAACATTCTAGGAGGTAAATCTAGAATGTGAAATAAGATAAGCTTAAAATAAAGGATAGACCTTAATAATGCATGAATCGGCCAAGCATGAAGCGAGCTGGTTAAATATGTTTTGATCCTATCAACCTTTATATATGGGTGAAATTGAGAAAAAGCATACAAATCTAGTTCCTATGAGTCCCTAATTCCTTCATGTAAAAGGGCACGGTACTTTCATGAAAATATGGCAAATAGTGTGGTGTTAAAAGGGAAAGAAAGTATATGCACACAATACCAGGGTGGAGTGGGTTTATCTGATAATATTTTATATAAGGACAACTACATTGCTCATTTTCATTTGCAGAGTAACCTGTTTTCTAACCGCCACTTCCCATCCAAGATTATTCATAAAGTTGGCTTGATATTAGAATTTATAAATTCAATTCTAAAGAAACAACGAAGCACCACAAAGACACAAAATTTAAATAAAAGTGAAACTTACAGATAGTCTCGATTGCCAAAAAAAGATGGCTCTTCCGAGCCGTGAGGGTGGTTGGAATATTAGCAGTACAACCATCTGTGGAGATGATAAACCTCCTCCCGTCTTTCAAACACAAGTTTACTAGCTTCGAAGGTGTTGAATGTTGTACCCTCTCGCATGGCCCTCTTCCATTCGCTTTAGCTTCCAGAATTGTCCCCCTCTTTTTTCTTGGCAAGAATAAGTTATAAAATTTGATATGGGGGCAGTTAGAGAAAGACCGTTTTCTCATTAACATGACGTGCGTTTAGCCACCATTTCGATCATGGTCTCCTTTCATTCCTCGATGCCACTCATACTTGTGGCTTATAAATGGAAATCTTTGACATTTTTAAATAGTATGAATTCCGCCTTTGGTATTACCCACGACCAGATAAGATTTACTCAACATTGAAAAGTTATTTAATTCTCCCCTGAGGACTATCTCCCCCCTTTTCCCATAATAGTTTCTTTTTTTTCAAAGTCCAATAAGATTCCACTTTAAGAGTTGTTAAGAAACTACCCACTCAGCTGCGGGTAACTGAACTCAAGGTTGTTAAAAGATTTCACTATTAAGTCGCAGTATCATAGGGAGAAACTTTGCCTAAACTAGCTACATTAGCATGCACTAGAAGTGGAGTGATGAGTCTTTAAAGATCACTTCTTTGTTAATAAAAAGCTCCTCCACTACACTAGATACCCCAAACAAAATGGGCCACTCCTTTAACTATCTTAACATGAAATTTCACGTAGATCCAAGGGTTAGCTTCACAATCATTCCCATCTTAACCTCCATTAATGATCCTATAAAAGCTCTTACTCGATGGCTCGCAAACATAAATGGAGTTACCAATCATTAAAGACCACTCTTGATGGATAAAGATTCTCTTAGCTCAAGAATATTTACATAATAATAATCTAAAAACATATGTATTAATACCAATAGGGTTTACAATGATGTGACGTAAACTTACACACAAAAAGTGATTGTGTTGAGATATTCTCCCCTTCATGAACATAAGAAAATCACTTCGATTTCAATTAGACGAAATCAGGGATTCGACATAAAAAATACTAACAAGAAACATATTATCAATTATGTACCCATTACACAATTGAGGTCACAACATAAATTCGTTTACGACATAAGAAGCAACGTGTTCAATAGAAAGTTGTCTTGGTCGCAAAACAACTAATGTTCAACCTTGACGACGTTACTTTCCCCAAAATGACTAGGTTGACGTTAAACAACTTGAAAAAGACTTTAAACAACATCAACAACTTGTCGAGTCGAGAAATAAACCTAGACCAAAAGGGTCGAGTATCACTTACCCGACTCAACTAGGTTCACCATTTTGCACCAACACTAGACCTAAGATGGCGACAACCTGCTCTTTTCCTTGTATCTATACCCTTCTCTCTGATGATGCTCTCCCTCCCTTTCTCAGAGGAGTGGAAACCTATTCCTTGAATGCAACTTGCAATCATCAACATGAGATTAGTGTATCATTAATCATTTCATAATCCTTATGAAATCATCACATCTTGACAACTTTTAAACACATGTCAATTATAGTCAAATAAACATAACTCATGAAAACATTGATTTTTCCAAACATTTTTACTAAACGTCACATCATTGAATCATGCGTAGTCATCTACTAATTACTTCAAAAGTAAAAAGTAAAACATAGTTAAGGTTAGGGGTGTAACAACAACCTTAGACACCATCATGTGCAATTTCATCCTCAATGTTCAATTTTGTTTTTCTAATTATGATGTCCATCTATTTTTCATATCTATCATCTCTACACCCAAATGATAAAAAATAGTTGTGTATTTTTTATTAAAAAAAAGATAATTGAAATTGACGTATAGAAGAAAAAACACAAACATATCCATGGCCTCCAAATGAACTCAAACATATCATCAAAAATGCCTCACCAGTAGTGTAACCTGCCAGGCCAAGTATAATGCATAAAATCTGAGTATTTGTATGAATACAGATCCTCAACACCTTGCTCAAAAATGCCATTTGGCCTCGTCACTGGGATCCTCTCCCAAGCCCAGACATGCAACAGTGTCATGTCGGTGGAGATAGCACTGCCTCCACGATAAATAGCCTTGTGCATCTCTCTATACAAGTGTGCCAAAACACACGTGGACCCCAAACATATCGGGTCCCATGCTCCATCATTTGATCTATGCATATGCCCCAACCAATAGGAAAATGTCTACCTCTGCGATTGGGCACCTCAAGCCCCATGATCAAGCCAACTAATACCATCGATATCAGATTAGTGTTATTAATGAACAAAGACAAGTCTATCTTCGAGTCCACCACGGGTGTAGTCACCGAATCCCAAGTACTCGTTACATGGTGAGGGTACCATGTCTAACATCATACATAACCAACTTTCCATGAATAGGGATATGAAGAATCCTCCAAACATCCTCCAATGTGATCGTCGCCTTGCTAGTGGGAAGGTGAAAAGACGTCTCAAAATACCATCTCTCTACAAGGGCGATCATCATCGCCCTATGGCATCAAATCTTGGGCATATAGCATATGTGCAACAAACCCATAGCGTCCAAGAAGTCTCTCAACCTCAAAGAAACAAATGATCAAGTTGAATAGTTTTCATGGCCGTCACTCCCTAGAATATAGCGGTTTGAAAACCGCCTACAAACATTCAACCCAAAAGGTCAAGAAGTTGCTAGAAAATCAAATTATGAGACTGAGACTACAAGCAAACTGGCTAAATCATTCAAATTTGACAATAGCGATCTCTTTTTGAATGATAGCGAAAAAATTAAGCGATAGTGATTCTGTTTAAAATGATATTGACCAGATTTTGTGATAGCAGCTAATTAGACAAAAGCAATCATTTTAAATGATAGCGGACAAATTTCACAAAAGCAACTACTTTCTAAGCAGAAAAACAATAGCACACAAATTTTACACAAGTGGTAAACAAAAGCGAGCAAATTTTTTGATAACAGACAAGAAAAACTATAGCGTTCAAATTTTACGAAAGTGGTAAGATCACAAAGTACAAAAGCGGTAAAATCAAGATTGATAGCAGTAAAAAATTGAAATTACCAAAATCGTCAAAAGTGATTTTGAACATTAACTACGCAAACATAAAAAGATAAAAACAGGAAAGGAAGTGGTACATATTGCGATTTTTGCGCCAGCTGGCCTCCCAAAAGAATGAATTGCCTCTATAGGGTGTGAGGCACCCGAAATCCTCACCATCGCAACTCCACAATCACCAAAACAAGATCTCTAGAGGCAAGAATTCACTAAAGGCTAAGAGTGCAAATGAGAAAAAATGAACCCTAATTTCCTACTTTTTACCCCAAACCCTAAATTTTTACCTTGGAAACCCTCCTAGGTTAAAATCATGAGCACCTTAGAACATTTACAACTATAGATGAGGGCCCTATACCCTAATTTTTTGTCCTCTATGCATCTGAATTGCAATGGAACCTTGTCGCAAGCTTGACCCGAAAAGAGTTTTTTGGCCAACCTCTCGAGGGGGCAACCCAACGTCGTATTATCTTTCCGTTGATTGTTGGGGCACAATGGGGCATATATTTTTTTTCAAATTTTGATTTGAACATCAAATTCTTTGAAACAAAGCAACTAGTACTTTGTCTCAAAGAGGGGAAAAATGTAGACATGTAAAAATGACCTAATGCATATCACACATCTTAAATTGCATTTTTCCATTATTGACATCATTATCATTAATATAATTGCATTTCACATCATTTGCATCGTTAAACCTATTTTCCTCTATTAATTGAATAATCTTTAATTATTTAATTAATTCACTATATCGTCACCTAATCTGACTTTATTCATCTTGATTAATTAAATAAACATTAATTATTTAATTATGTCACTAATATACCCTATTCATCTAAATCAATTAAATTGTTATCATTTAATAATTTAATTAAATCACTTTGTCCTCTCTAAATTTGAATAATTAAAGCAATAATTTTGAAATCATTCAACATAGTCAACAAACAACTACACCTTTATTTGTTAAATTCAAACATGACTTGCATGTTCATCTCCAAATATTAATTAATTGTTCAATTAATTAATTATCCTCACCCATTTTGTGATTGAGTAACTCGTTACCACTTATTTCTCACTCTAATTAGTTAACTAACCCATCTATTCTTCAATCCTGGACTAACCACTCAATCTATTCCTCAATCTCACTAACTGCTCAACCTAATTTTTTCAATCCCCTCAATCATTCCAATCTAATCCCACTAATCATTCCAATCTATTTCCTCTCAATGATTCTCAACTATCGATCATGATCTTTTACTGATGAATCTCGATCATTCATCTGAAAACATGAAATCTATATAACAACCTTCTTCCTTCTAAAAAATGATAAAAAATCCATAGAGTTTATGAAAAGAGGTCATGCTGAATTGACATTTGAATTATTGAGAGAAAATAAACACATCTTTGATCACCATTAACACACACTTTGAAGCTTTTGCAACAAAAAATGGAGGCTTCGCATATTCAAACACAATTCAACATTAATATGGATTACACTTCAACATGGGATGGTAACGTTTTAATTTCGTGAATTCAATTTATGTTATCTTTATGTTTGCATTGCTTGTTGATTTCATTATTTTATAACTTCATTTCATGAGTATGGTTTGGGGTGATCCCACAATAATGGTTTACAATTTTTGGCCAAACTGGACACTGAATTATTATTTTTAACTAAATTTTCACATTCGGGCACCTATAGCGGCTAAACTATGAGGAATTTGAAGATGATGCAAACTAGAGTCTCATCACATTTTGTCTGTAGATTCTAAAAATATTTTTTTCAAAATTTTTGGAATCAGATTGCACTTCTTTTCCATCTCCCACAAAAACTGGTTTTTTTTTCTTCAGAAAACAACATTTTTAAAAAGTGTTGCGCACTGTATAACGCATAACTTTTTTCCATTAAGGATAAAATTCTAATTCTTTTGAATTTAGATTTGTAACTCCGATATCTAGTTCTTCCACTTGGTTAGATAGTTTGTTATTGAATATTTTTTCTTTAATCAAGTTTCAAAGTCAAACCAATTACAATTCAAACATAGCGCAACCGTATAACGCGTAAATTTTTTTGTATGTATCGAAATTCAATATTTTTTTTGTTGGATCAAGGACTTCAATATCTGGTGCACTCATATTTTTCAATTTTTTTTTGATAATCTACTATTTTTCCACGTGCAGAATAGAGACCTTCATTTTCAATGAAAAACCTATGTTTAATAAAACTAAAAAAATAAATACATAATAAAACCAAAATGTATTAAAAGTATATTCATTGGATAGCTCGTTTCGAGGACTCCCTGATTCCAGTTGGGTTTGTGAAGATTCCTCCATTTTCATCCTCAACTCGAGCTTTGAAGTGCCAAAATTTAGGTTTTTTTTGTCTGAGGGAGGGGATGAGGGATAAGGGGGGTTCGAGTGAACCTCTTCAAAGGGGTTTGCTCGAACCCCTTTCCATGCATTTTTTTTTGGTTTTTTGGTGCCCAAGATTCAAAAGTGTTCGCTTGAACCTTGGTTCGAGCAAACCCTTTATGGGTTTGGTTGAACCAGTAAGTTTGTACGAACCCCCAAAATCACATTTTTTTCCTTTGGGATTTTGATATTGTTTTCAATTGATTTGGTTTGATTCATTATTGTTTTCCTATGCATATTTCCCCCTTACAAATTTATTTTGTCCATCTAGACACATAAATTTAGTCACATCAACAATCACCCTTAAAAAAGTTCAATTATGTTTTACTTTAAGAATCAATCTAAAATTATTATGAGATAAAAATACTCCTAACGTATTTTATTTTCATGATCTATTCAAAAGAAAAATTATTTTGAGTTGGGTATGATAGTGGTGGAAATAAAATGTCTAGTCGAATATATAATGGGTACAAATAAATAAAGGTATAAAATGTTATTGAAAAATAGCTAACTAGGATGTGTGGTTAAAGGTGGGGATATTTTAATAGGAACTATGTATTAATGCAAGTATTAAAAATTCAAGATATAGAGGTAGAAATAAAAATTAGGAATGTTATTTAAGATTATATGATCAAAGGCAATATAGAATACATTTACTAAGTGAATCCGCTAGTCATGTTTAACACCTACTCTTAGCTTGTTTGCTTTAACAAATATGACAAGATCTTTTATGACCATTTAGCATGGGAATTCTCCATAATAACACATCCCACTTCACATTCAACCTTTCCAAACTCAACTACCCAAATTCCATTTCATTCATCGTCATTTGACAACCTTAGACACCATCATGTGCAATTGCATCCTCAATGTTCAATTTTTTTTTCTAATTATGGTGTCCATTTATGTTTCATATCCATCATCTCTACACCGAGATGATAAAAAATAGTTGTGTATTTTTTATCAAAAGAAAAGATAATTAAAATTGACATATAAAAGAGAATACACAACAAAACAAGTAGCAATAGACCTAAGCATAACATAACACTATAGAATCCATTATAATAAATGCATAATCACATCTGCCTCTACACATAATCATATGCCAATAGATATAAACACAACATAACATGATAGAATCCATTATAGCATATGCATAGTCACACCCGCCTATACACACAATCATATGCCAATAGACATAAGCACAACATAATATTATAGAATTTATTATAATATATGCATAGTCATACCTGCCTCTACACACAATCATATGCCAATAGACATAAACACAATATAATATTATAGAATCAATTATTACACTGAGAGGAGACAGGGTGGAAGATGTGTAAAGAAAAATTCCTCTTGAGTAAAAAATGACGTGCAGTGGCAGTTTTTTTTATCAATTTATTAAATTTTGGAAATCTTTATACTTAATAAAATTGATCAAAAGTTATCACAAAGTAAGTAAAAAAGAAATGGTCTAAGTTTATTATTTCATGTAAAAGTAAGTTTCTAAATTAACATATTTAAAACTAAAAAATAACATATTTAAAAACTAAAAAATATTCAAGATCATAAAAGTAAGTTTCTAAATTATCATATTTAAAACTAAAAAATGACATATTTAAAAACTAAAAAATATTCAAGATGGTAAAAGTAAGTTTCTAAATTAACATATTTAAAACTAAAAATAACATATTTAAAAACTAAAAAATATTCAAGATCGTAAAAGTAAGTTTCTAAATTAACATATTTAAAACTAAAAAATAACATATGTAAAAACTAAAAAAATTCAAGATCGTAAAAGTAAGTTTCTAAATTAACATATTTAAAACTAAAAAATAACATATTTAAAAACTAAAAACTATTCAAGATCGTCAAAGTAAGTTTCTAAATTAACATATTTAAAACTAAAAAATAACATATTTAAAAACTAAAAAATATTCAAGATCGTAAAAGTAAGTTTCTAAATTAACATATTTAAAACTAAAAAATAACATATTTAAAAACTAAAAAATATTCAATATCGTAAAAGTAAGTTTCTAAATTAACATATTTAAAACTAAAAAATAACATATTTAAAAACTAAAAAATATTCAAGATCGTCAAGGTAAGTTTCTAAATTAACATATTTAAAACTTTAAAAAAACATATTTAAAAACTAAAAAATATTCAAGATTGTAAAAGTAAGTTTCTAAATTAACATATTTAAAACTAAAAAATAACATATTTAAAAACTAAAAAATATTCAAGATCGTAAAAGTAGGTTTCTAAATTAACATATTTAAAACTAAAAAATAACATATTTAAAAACTAAAAAATATTCAAGATCGTAAAAGTAAGTTTTTAAATTAACATATTTAAAACTAAAAAATAACATATTTAAAAACTAAAAAAATTCAAGATCGTAAAAGTAAGTTTCTAAATTAACATATTTAAAACTAAAAATAACATATTTAAAAACTAAAAAATATTCAAGATCGTAAAAGTAAGTTTCTAAATTAACATATTTAAAACTAAAAAATAACATATTTAAAACTAAAAAATATTCAAGATCAAAAGTAAGTTTCTAAATTAACATATTTAAAACTAAAAATAACATATTTAAAAACTAAAAAATATTCAAGATCGTCAAAGTAAGTTTCTAAATTAACATATTTAAAACTAAAAAATAACATATTTAAAAACTAAAAAATATTCAAGATCGTAAAAGTTTAAAAAAAAAATATATATTTCACATATTATAATTATATATATATATATATATATATACTAAGAATAATATTTATTCAATAGACATTTGAAAGGATATATCTCGACATATTTTATATATATTAAATAATATATATACTAGTAATATATGCATAGTCACTCGACCTCTACACACAATCATATGTCAATAGAATCCATTATACCATATGCATAATCACACCTGCCTCTACACATTCATATGCCACACTTAAGTGACCTTAAGGCACCTCTACACATTTCAAAATTCAATCTCATTGAGATTAATCTTCGATGTGGTTAAATCTCATTTGCATGCGTCCACTGGCCTGGAGAGCTTTTCTGTTCTGGATTGGACAGAAGTGCGAATACTCACCTATTAATTGGCAGTCGGCATCGGTATCCATCTATTATGGATTCAACAGAAACGCGCAAAGAAGTGCGAATAATGTTATAATCAAAGCCATGCCACTCGGACGTATATGTTTTAGTGCTTTAACGCATTTGTTCTCAACTAAAGTAGACCGCACATGAAAAAAGAAAATGCCCGCATCTCGCGACGCTTTCAACACCACAGTCCCCTCCGCACAGCTGCCATTACAATATATATTCTATTTATAGACGTGTTAAACGAGAGCTTTGCAACACCAGTTTCCAAACATTATTATAACTAATCTGTGAGTAGTAAAATCGAAATCCTAGCAGCATAGTGAGATGGCTCAGAACCTGTTACAGCACAGTGTGGTAAGAGTCGCCCGGGATGGCAGCGCTCAGTATAAAAGCGTGCAAGAAGCCATTGATGCAGTTCCTCTCCAGAACACAAAGCGTGTGGTGATTGAAATAATGCCCGGAGTTTATGAGCAGCCTGTCTATATTCCCAAAAGAAAGAATTTCATCACACTGCGAGGGTTTTGCCCCGAGAAAACCATCTTGACTTGGAACAACTGTGCTACTCGAATCAAGCATCCTCAGGTTTTTACTCTCAATTTTAAATCATACGTACATTTTTTTTTTTTTAAGACTGCAGTGTGTCTGGTAAACTTTTTTCACGTGACCGGTGGCGACACGCCCTCCGCGCTCTCCGGTACCACGGGTTTGGGAGAGATTAGACCTCGTCACCTCTTGCCTGCAACAGAATGCTTTAGCCAACATGCACAAACTTTATTACTGAGTTAAAAGATATCAGATTTTCACAGTTCATGTCAATTTTGTATTTAACTAGTTTTGTATCAATTATTTTCTTTCAACTCTCTATTATCCTATGATGGATCTAAGAAATCTTACAGGATTGAAATCTAAAAATGACACACTATTCATTAATGAATTCTTAATCTTGTAAATTAAGTGGGCTTAACTTTGGGGAAACTCCATGGTTAAGTACATTTGAGTTGGAATAGTACTGTTGGATAATGATGTAAGCGTGGAGTGTTTTTAAAGTCGAAAATCTAAATTAGTTTTTAGTGCTTTTGGCAACTTTTAATAGATAGTAATTTCCATGGTTTTTTAGTGTTTCAGTTGCTTGAAAATGGAAGTTTATCTGTAAGGGTTGTGATCTCTATAAAGAGATTCTCATGTTGTTCAGTTTGTAAGTCTGAGAAAGGCCTCTATATTAAGATATGATGTAATCCAATTCTGAAATTGATTGAATAAAAGATTTATATTTGTGTGTTAGAATATTCCGTGTTTACAATTTTCTGAGTTTATTATCTGTGTTAAACTACAAGTACTGGGATGTGACCTCTTGGAGAAGACCCAATACTTCACCTCTGTGAGCATGACCTAGATGCAACGAATTCTAAGTGGACCATTCATTATCATGAGAGATGGGTTCTTGTGAACCACTACTCGAAAAATTAAAATGGATAGTTTCTGATCAATAAATTTGACTCGAAAAACTAACGATTGAATCCTGATAAATTTTAGATATTGTTTTGCATTGGTATATGCAGGATGAGAAAACTATTGGGACTGGAACATTTGGCTGTGGAAGTGTAATAGTGGAGGGAACGGATTTCATTGCCCAGGGGATTACATTTGAAAATTCAGCACCACAGGTATGGAAAAAAAAACAATTTAATATTCTGCTGTCAAATAATCCAGTGTTTACGCCGCATAAAAATAATAGTTTATGTGGTGAGATTTTGAACTGGCATTGATTTATGGCAGGGATCGGGGCAAGCTGTTGCTATCAGGGTTTCGGCTGATAGATGTGCTTTCTATAACTGCAGATTTCTGGGTTGGCAGGTGACAATTTTCATTTTGTTAAAAAATAATGTTGTGTTATATTATTAACATATTTTTCAATCCTTCCAAATTTAGGTTTAGGTTCAACTTAATAATATATTAAAATTATGTATTAACAATTAAAAATAAAGTTTTATATAGTGTAGGGTTATATATTTAAATAATATATCAAATAAATGAAAAATAAAAATTTATTAATAATTTAAAATTTACTTTACTTTTATTTTTTTAAAATATATTATTAAAAAGAGAAATTGCAATTCTTAGAGTTAGTTGAGGTCAATTTAATGAATTGCATATACATATGCAATTATCGTGTTTAAGGAGATGGAGTTAAATAGATAATTAATATAAACATTTATTATTTTTAGAAATAAGAAGGATGGACTATTTAGTTCTATGATTGAAGAGTGAGTGTTAAATGGATAAAATATTCTACAATATATGCATTTCGAGATTTGAAAATAATTTGACAATTGAATATATAAATTACAATTAAAATATTCTTCTCTACTTTATTTTGGGTCCAATTCACTAATCTAGGTCTAGTTCATAGTTCTAAACTCAACCTCTAGTTGTTGAATTGGCCATTGTTAATATCTACTACCCATTGTGCAATACAAAAGACAGACTATGTAATTTCTCATAGTCGAAAGGGGTTAGTTGATTTGTTGGTTTACACTTAACAAGATCTCACTATTCCTAACATGTCAAACCATGTAAGGATGTCAAATCAATGACTTTCACTAAATGATTGAAGACAACAAATAAGCACTTAGAAATCAAATTCACTATTCCTTTTAAGCACCAAATCCAAATGTGATGATATTGATTTTCTCTTCTAATAAGGCTTAGTTTATAGACTAGAAATAATATTTCCTTAAAGTAGTAGAATATTATATTGTTTATTATCTTTTTACTTGTTTTATTTTGGAAGATTTCATTTGCCTTCCTTCTAAATGATTCCTTCTTGAAGCGTCTTTGCATTGGACTATATATGACTTTAATATGAAGTATTGGGATGGTTTTTCTATGTAAAATTTTTATTGTAAGTTTATTTTGTGTTCTTATATCAATTTGCATTAAAGTCATTTGATCATAGCCTTGGATGTAGCTTTTTGGAAGGTTTTGGCTAATTTACCAAAATTCTCATCTTTGGTTACCAAGATCTAGCCTAGACTGTAGGATTTTCCATGGTTATTCTCTCTAGGTCTTCATTTATATATCATGTAGATCTAGTTTTCTTGAGAACTCCCATCCTAAATTAACCTCTTTAGACCTTTATTTGTTTTTTCAAGTATCAAAATATAAAAAATGTATCATTTTTAATCTCTTTAAAGTGGTTTTGGGGATTTTATTGATTTTTAAACCCATCTTTAATCAATTTAGCATGTCTACCTTATTGATAGCTTTAGCTTTTTTAAATATCATTGAAATTAGAGTTGTGGATCAAAGTTACACCTCTATAAGATACTCTACTTCAAAACCCTCAGTTAAAAAAATGTCCACTTGTCATTTTGAGATGGATTCTAAGAAGGATACAAAGTGAGAAGAGACTTTTCAATAGTTGATAAATTTCTATAATACTCAATAAATTTGGTAAAGTCAAGAAGATAAATAAAATTATGTGTGAATGGAAGATTTGGTTGCAACATTTTCAAAAAGTGTTCCAATGCACTATAGTTGATCTATATGTTACTCAAGCCATTAGTTTCTATTCTAAAATTTAATGGATCATTTGATGATGAGAAGCTAGACTCTTGAACACACAACCTTGAGGAATGTGTTAAGACTTGAACAGATCTATCCAACCATCAAAAGATCTAGGTGACTAAGATCCATATGTTATAATTGGCCCGAGATTGGTGGAAAAATCATCAAATTATGCTTGTACCAAGAGATAGGGAGACAAATCAATAGAAAACAATCCAAGAAAATATAAAGAAAATAGTTTACCCCTTGGTAGAATATGCTAAATCAATTGAGGTAACTCAATTATGCTCTAGGTCAAACAATTCAACAATATATTGATACCTTTAGCAAGCTCCAAGTCAAGCTCATTTTTTTAGATGTAGAAGTGACAGTTATTATTTATTTAATTCTTCTTACTATCCTTCATAAATATTTGGATATGTTTGAAGTTGAATCTTTGGATAGGTCTTTTAAGCTTGTAGTGGTTGTAGAAAATAAGATAGATATTCAAAATGAATTTGAACAAGGTACCTCTAAGCCTTATATAAATCCTAGTGGTCAATAAAAAATTCCATATCAATAGGGTACCTCTAAGCCTTATATAAATCCTATTGGCTAATCAAAAAATTTAAAATCAATCTTCCTCCCTTGATCTACTACTAAGAAAACATAATTTAGTAGCTATCACAAGCATTGGGGTCACTCTACTAAGGAGTGAAAAATATTTCAAAGTAAGAAAGATGGGATTCAACTTACCTTGAAGAAGAGAAAAAATAGAAACCAAAAGATGTGGATCATCCACCCATGGTGGAATTTGATTATTGTTGGAAAGTTAGGAACTACAACTAGAATAAATCAAGAATCACTAGAATATTAATGTGATAGAAAATAACATCATGAGGTACCTTTTATAGCACAATCCAAGAGATATCTCAAGGACGAGGGAAAATTTCTCTATGCATTCATGTATATATGTACCAAACAAGGATAGTAGAAAAGGAAATAAAAATAATAGTAGAAGTATAAAATAGTAGGAGTTACCTAAGCATGAATGATGTGTATATATGTCCTCGTAGTAAATACTATGTAATATATAAAAAATATATCAAATGAATATATGAATAAACCTATTTTATGGTGTCAATGAATGTATAAAATTAATATTATTTTTATGTTAAGTACTAAACTATCTTTGATTTCTTCTTATTGCACTACCATGGGGTTGAATTCTCTAACATAAATAATATAAACCTTGGGCATATATTTTATTAGAACATTTGGTTCCATTGTTGAGACCCCAATTTATGGTGAGTAGGATGTAACTACAAAGATAAAGGAATTTTCTTAGTGGTAAATTATACTATTTGAAAAAGTAACTTATTAATTATAGTTATTGTAGTGAATAAGAAGTGTGGTAGCTTTCACTAGGTTCTTACCTCGTGGGACAGGGTTAGACACCTAGGGGATGAAAATATAATAGGGGATCCTAAAAAAGATTTGGAAGAGATGTGACTATTAGGGTAAATTTAGATCAAACCATTAAGGATGGATAGCAAAATTAATGAAATCCCAAATCAAAAACACCTATGAAAAAGGGAGACAACAAAAAGGTTGAGGGAAATTCTTGAAGAAATCAAGATGGCTTATGAGATGCACATGGAAGATGAAAGGAGGTTGAAACAAGCCTAAGAAAGATATGAAAGGTATTGTCACTGATGTAGAAGAATATAAAAGCCTCTATGTCATGCATCGAGAGGGTTGTTTCCAAAGTGATGTGATTCTATCAGTAAAGGAATAAATAGTTATTATACTGCCAATAATAATGAAATATATGGGAAATTAACTATCCACATAAAAATAGCATAAGAAGATTTGAATAAATTAGTAAATAGAATAAAATAATATGATAAATTTTAGGAATAGAAAAAGAAAGGGAGTGGAATCCATATTTCTCGGCTAAAGAATTGAAGCAAAAATTATTTTAAATTAAATTTATAATTTTAGAGTGTAGAAGCAAAGATGATTTACACAATGAATTTTTAAACATCAATAATATAATTAATGAAGAATTTAAGGGTCTGCAAATCCCAATGCCAAAACTCATTCCGAGGAAAAGAAAAGAATGTGAAAGAAGATGATATAATGGATCTATGTAAGGTGTTATCCATCTATAAAATTGAAATAATTAAAGAAGGATGGGAGGACCTACATTAATTAATTAAATGTCATTAAAATTTTTTTTTATTGAAATTTACATCTCGAAAGATGAAAAGGTGTTTTGAAGAGGTGAACCCCCAGATCAAAATTCATCCCTCATGCCAAATAAGAAAAGAAAAGAAAAGTATTGAATCCTTACGGAATATAGAAAGAGTGGGAGAAAGAAGAGATTGTGTAAATAATCTTGAGGATCTATAGTAGGAAAAAAATACTTTAAAATTCAATTTTTCTCAAGATACAACAATAGAAGAGAAAAACTTTGAGGCCTTCAGACCCATAAGCCTCTGCAATTCGATCTATAAAATCATCTCTAAGGTTCTGACTTCTAGACTCTCAATTCTTTTGCCTTCTTTGATTTCACCTCAACAAAATGGATTCGTCCCTGGTAGACAAATCCTTGACTCTATTGTTACTGTGCATGAGAATATCCATTCCTTGGTTGAATCTAAGACTGAAGGCTTTTTGTTAAATCTTGATATCTCAAAAGCCTATGATAGAGTTGACTGGACCTTCTTATTTAAGATTTTAAAGGCTTTTGGATTTTGCAACAGGGTTCTTCAAATGGTGGAACAGCTTGTGTCTACTGCTTCTATTTTTGTTTTGGTGAATGGATCCCCTACAACTTTCTTCCAAAGTTCCAGAGGTCTAAGACAGGGTGATCCTATTTCTCCTATTTTATTCACTATCATGGCTGAAAGTCTTGGAAGAAACCTGAAAAAGTTGATTGACAATAAATCCCTTCTTGGTCTTAATCCTTCATCAAGCAACCTGGTTTGTTCTCATCAACAATTTGTTGATGATACTATGCTATTGGGTAAAGCCTCAGTCTCGGAAGGTAAAAATTTGAAATCTCTGCTCGATAAATATGGGAGAGTGTCTGGATAGCTGATTAATAGTAAAAAAAGTTCTCTTTTCTTCTTCAACACCCCGGCTCACAGACAGACCAAAAATTTTAGAATCTTTGGTTGTAGGGTGGACTCCTTGCCTGCCACCTATCTTGGCTTACCCTTAAGCCTTAAACCCCTTGAATCCTTTTGGATTACTTTGGTTGAGAGGTTTAGCAAGAAGCTTGCTAGTTGGAAAGGAGCTCTGTTAAGTCAAGTGGGAAAACTTCAACTCCTCAAAGCTTCTCTTCAGAATTTTCCGACCTATGCTCTGAGCCTCTTTAAGATTCCTGCTAAGTTTGCGGATGCCATAGAAAAGATTCAAAAAATATTTCTCTGGTCGGGTGTTGAAGAAAATAAAAGATTACCTTTGATTGGATGGGATCTGGTGTGCAGACCAAAAAAGGCCGAAGGATTAGGTCTTAAAAGAATCAGAACGGTTAATAAGATCCTTCTAGCAAAACAAATATGGAGAATTTTCTCATCTTCAGGCGAATGGACAGATATCCTAGCTAGCAAATATTTAGAGAGCAATTGTTCTTTTATAATACTGAAGGAATCCCATCTTCTTCCTAGAGGTTCAACCTGCTGGAATAATCTGATTAATGGGAAAAATATTGTTAATTCTGGAACTAGTTGGCAAGTTAGAAGCGGAAACCAAACTAGATTCTAGGAGGATAGATGGCTGTTCAAGGAGCCCCTTATAAAAATTGATTCCTTTTGTGGATGGGTTGAGAATTGCAAAGCTCGTTTCGGTTCTTACGTAAAAGACTATAGAGTGAATGGAAAATGGGTGGATTTGTATCTTGTCAGTCAGGCTCTTGCTCCTATTCAGTCTTCTTTGTTAGTTGTTAGACTTTGCTCTGATCAGTTGGAAGATCGTCTTGTCTGGACTGATGAACCCTCGGGAAACTATTCTGTTTCGTCTGCCTTTGCTAGGATTACTTCTTCCCAGGGTCCTCCTCCCTTCTGGTCGAAGGCTTGGTTCAAACATTTGGTCCCTAAAATCAACATTTTTTTCTAGACCCTTCTCCAAAATAAGGTGCTCACGATTGATAACCTTTGCAAACGCGGCTTTCAAATACCTAATAGATGTTTTCTTTGTAAGATGGAGGCAAAGTCAGTGCGTCATATGTTCCTTCATTATCCTTTTGCTGCCTCAATCTGGGAAAAAATAATCAGTTATTGGCAACTTTCTTGGGTTTTTCCCTCGTCTATTGAAGATTTCTTCCTTCAATGGAAAGCTCTGACTCACAATTCTGTTCTCCGGTTTTTATGGGATTTCTCTTTCCCTCATGTTGCTTGGGGTCTCTGGAAAGAACGTAACAACAAAATTTACAGAGATAAAGAAGCTCCAGTGGACATTGTTTTTGATAAAATTATCAGATTTTTGAAAGAAAATGTCAATGCTATTTCCCAGAAGGTTAGTAATTTCGAGAAAGCAGCTCATTCGTCCTATGATCTTATAGTTGCCAAGGAATGGAATATAAGTCTTTATTTTCCTTGCGCTCCTAAAAAAGCTAAGAAGGATAGAGGGTGTCTGCTGGGTTTTTCCGCCTAATGGATGGGTCAAAGCTAATTTTGATGGTGCGGCTAAAGGTAATCCGGGGGCGGCAGGCTGTGGTGGAGTCATAAGGGACTCCTGTGGAAACTTTCTAGGTGCGACGACCACTCCTCTTGGTTCCCAAACCAATCACTTGGCCAAGGCTGCTGGTGCTTTTCATATTATAAATTTGGCCCAAAGTCTTAATTTTAAAAACCTTTAGCTTGAAGGTGATTCCAAAAACATTATTGAATGTCTTCTAGGAAAGCCCCCCCCCTCGTGGACAATAAAGTCATGGATTGATGATGCCATCTCGATTCTTGCTAAGTTTGACAATATAAAGATTTTTCATGCCTATAGAGAAGCCAATGCTGTGGCGGATTTGTTTGCTAATGAAGGGGTTAGGAGTAAAAATCAGAGCACTTGGCTAAATTTTAGTGATCTAAGTGCTAATGTCTGCGCTTTATTAAGTTATGATGAATCACATGGGAAAGAGGCGTGTCATTTCTTTAATGAGGACATGATGGAGTTATCACATCACAATCATTAGATTGTATGGGACTGAGCTTAGTTTCTTAGTCTGCAAGGCGCCCTGACACGCTTTGTGGGTTCTTAGATTTGGCGGGACCAGTTCTAGTAAAGATTTCATCTCTGTCTGCCCCACTGTGCTTGCCAAGATGGGTGGAGATAGGAAAAAAATTGATCCAGACAACTATGAGATGCACACGAGAAATGCTAAGGCTCGGAATAAAGTTAAAAGCAGGGGGTTACTTCCTTTCCTGGAGAAACTCCATGGTTCCAATCAGGAGGCTACAGATCTTTTTGAAAAAAATTGGGATAATGGGGATCTTACCCTTTTTGGTAGGAAAGTTGAGCTCAACGAAAACCTCATAGTTGAAGTGATGGGTATGTCTACTGATGGGAAAAAGTTTTTCAGGGACAGGGTTTTTTCTGATGAAGTTGTCATCAGATTTCTGAAAAAAGAGAAGGAAAGACTGAAGTTGGTTAAAATTGCTAACAACTACTTCAAAGCCGACACCATAAAAGCCCTATGGAGAAAGGTTCTTCGTGTTATCATGGAGTACATAACTGTGGATGGTCGCTTCACCAAGGTCTACGGTTATCACTTTTCCCTGCTCAACCATTTTTGCTACAAGGTCAGGGTTTCTTTCCCCTACTATCTTCTCTGTTCTTTGAGAAAAAGTTTGGATGACCACAAGAAAAACCCTAGAAGATTCCCTATTTTGCATATTGGCCTGATTAGATTAATTGTTGAACATTACCAAAAATTTCCCGTCCCTGCTAATTTGGAAGCCTCCCCTGATTATGAGAAAGAAGATACTGAACCTAGCTGCTCGGGATTTTTGCCCAATTTAAGTCCAGCCAGAACGATCCTTAGCCCGCCTGCTGTCCATTTTGGTAAGAAAAACCCTAACCCCCTTACTGTGAAAGCTCGTGTTGTGACTGAGCCGGGAAGTCCTTCCCTTAAACCATATTTATTGATAAGAATCCCCAGGATAAAACCTTGTCTTGTACTCTAAAGATTCCGCAGACTCTGAGGCGTCTGGTGCTAACAATACTGAGTTCTCTGCTGACCCATCGCTGGATAGAAATGCTAGAACTGGCTCCCTTGTTACTCCTGACCCTACTAATACTTGTTTCAACACGGATAGGGATCCCACTATGGATGTTTTGAATTTAGCTAGAAACAATGTTGACATCCATTTCAAACTTTCGAAATGGACTTTTCATGAAATTAACGAGCTAAAGATAAAATATTGGGCCCTTCAAAGTAAACTGGAAGATTTGGGAGCTAAGGTTGCGACGCTTGATAAGAAAGAGGTGGAACGAAGAGAATACGGTCTCAACAAAGATACCCAGTACCAAGCTGGCAAGAACAAAAATGTTGAAATTGAGGTGGAGAAAATGAAAAATACTGTCAAAATTATTGCCAAGCAAAACAATCACATGGCCAGACACAACGCCATCATCATCAATGCCATGACTGAGAAATTGGACAAAGCTCAACAGGGGTCTTTGGTGGTTGATCTAGAGGAAGCCAATGAAAGAAACCAGGAGGAGGATGCTGGCATTTCTAAGAGAACAAGGGCCAATTTGAAGAGGAAGGCTCCCCCCACCCCGCAAATGATTCAAACCTTTAAGAAGGGTGTTTAACATATGCAGAACCTGGAGGCTGAGACATAGTCTATCTTGAAGACTCTGGGTTAACCGCGGTGGGTTTTTTGTTGGATTTTCTGCTGGCTTTTTTGTTTGACCTTCCTAGTCTTTTGCGGATGGTTGTTGCTTGTTATGGTTTTTTCCTTTTGTATAGCCAATTGTTTCTGTTGGACTTTTCTGTCCTTTCTTTTATATTGTAAACTTTGTGGTTTCGGGTCCTTGTAAAACCCGTTTTACCCTTTATAAAAAACAATAGAAGAGAAATGTTAGTCAACTAATGAAGAAAGGCTTGATAGAGAAGACTTGAGGATGAAATAAAGAGAGATAAAAGAAAATAATCACAATTAGGTAGAAATGTCCAAGCCCTAAACAATAAAGAAATAAATCAAATATACTTGAAAATCCTATAAGGATGGCTATACATGGGAATAAACTCCATATATTTGATATAAGGGCACCAAGGATGCAAGTGAGAATCTATTTATGTTAGAATCTCATTGGAATAAATCTTACATAGATGAGAACCAAACTCAATTATATGAATTTTCAAAAAAAATAAGAGATGAAGTCCTAAAACGTTACATTAACACATGTTTAACACAATACAAGGAATGGGATGAGATACATGAACTATTTTTGGCAAAATTTTATACTCATGATGCCCATACCAAAAGTATTAGTAAAATGGGAGAAATGATACAAGAAAAAATGAATGAGAGAAATTTAATATGATCAAATATTTAAATGTATGGTCCAAAAGCTAGAGGAACTATAAATAGAGAAATAGAAAAGAGAATGGTCTATATCTAATTTAAAACCATGTAAATCAAAGCTACAATGGATGGAAGAGAATTTACCATCTATAATGAAGTAGTAGATCTACAAACTAACACATAAGCTCTCTATTCCAAAGGAAAGAATTTGGTTAAAGTGAATAAGTTGAGAAATTAAAATTAGAATTGAAGAAATAAAAATACAATAGAAGATTCTAGTGAAAGGCAAGAGAAAAAAGAATTCCTCCTTACCAAGAAGGAACAAAATCCTAATGTAACAAAGGACATATGTAAGAAATGAATATCCAATTATAGAGGGTGTAAAAATTGAGCCACCACATTGAACATAGAATTTAAAAAATCCGTATGAATGACTACAAATCTACTATTGTGTTACATGTAAAACATGCCCGATAGACACTAATTGATGATTTCCCTATAATATTCAAATAATATGATGAGCCACCAATTAGAGTAATGAATATAGAGAAGAATTTTATATTGATAGAGGCATGGCTAGGACATAAATATTGGTTGCAATCTAAATGGCTATTTGACACATGGCTACCAAGAACCAATATGGAGAATTTAAATCAATAAAACAATAACAATGTGAACCATGTAAAGCCTCAAATACAACACAAATAATCTCTACTAGCTATAGCAATTATCATTCTCAAGGTTATCCAGTAAAGGAAACTACCACACCAATAGTTATATGGGTGGCAAAGGAAGAGAAAGAAGATAGAAAATGGTATTTTTTTATTGTGGTTTAGTTAGGTCACTATGATAATTGCATGCAAAGGTAGAAAAGAGAAGAAAACTTAGGTTATGGATTTTGTAGTGATGATTCACATGATGCATTTAGTTATCCTAAGGCCAATTTTTTAGAAGAATGAACTAGCACAAGGGAATAGAAGTGAAGAGTTGTCAAGTCTGAATACACCATATAGTGTTAAAGTAGAAGAAAATTTTAAAGGAGTAAGGACAAAATGCTAGGATATGTCTAGAGAAAGATAAAACCTAGAAATTAATTAGAAAAGCCTTCTATGAAAAAAGAAAAATTGTTATATATAGAGTATCAACAAAGAAAAAGATAACTAATAGAGGGATAGATTCAAATAAAAATAAAAATATCATCAAAGAGAAAGATGAGAGTGAGGAAGAAAATGTTCGTGTCCTAACAAAAAATGACCATGACTTAGTTGTCAAAAAAATGTAAAAATATAATAGAAAAATTACACCAATAAGAAGAAAATGAAAAATAATAGGTTTTTAAGAAAGAGAGTCCCCCTAAAGGAAATGACCAATTTAATTATAGAAGAGAATGTATTCAAAATAATTGGAATAAGAAAGGAAGAGAAGATCAAAAGCCACATATCAAACATATCAAAACCTAAAAGAGATGTAACTACCAACCAATACTATTAGATCTCAAGGTAAATGGAAAAATGGTTAAGAAAAGTTTATTGGACCAAGACTAAAAAGCATTCATAGTCTTGATCAAAAACAAATATCTTGAGGAAGAAGGAGATACTAATGAAATAATTGAGTTTGATTGAAAAAATAGCCTATTTGATCACATAGAAGTTTGTATATATTCCTAGGATGAAATAAAAAAACTAATGAGAGATTAAGAGCACAAATTTTTGGACTTTATCATCTACCATAAAAGCATGGTATATTCATTAGAAGTTCAGAGGAGAAACCAAACAATGGGATATAATCAAGGTAGGTTTTTGTAAAAAAAAAGAATTTTAAAACCCAAATCCGCAGATAAAAATGTGTCAATGGACTAAAGAATCCATAATCCTATTATAAGAATAAATCAAACAAATTTTTTGACAAAAAACAAAAAAATAATAGAATATAATTGCAAGGATATTGCAAATGTTACAAAAATTATGTTACTCAATAAAATAGGATGAACATCCTTTAAGAGAAGATAAAGATCCAAATAATTTGGATACATAAAAATAGGATAGGATGAGAGAGAAATAGAAGATAAAATAAGAGATAGATTCAAATACTATTATCAAGAATAAAAAATTAATGAAACAAACATAGTTGAAAATGGTTAGTCTAAGATGGCCAAGATTATTTATTATTAGAAAAAGGAAATAATAGAAAAGGTTGCAAAGATTATAAAAAAATATAAGGATATTTTTTCCATCATGAAATTTCACAAAACTTAAAGGAATAAAAGAAGAAGCAACAGTTATGCAAATCCAATTGAAACAAAATACAAAACCACACAAGTAACAACTTTACAAGTTGAATCCAAATCTTAAAGTCAAGGTGAAAATTGAGATATATGAAGTGTCACTAGATGGTATAGTTAAAATATTAGAAAACACAAAGGGGATAAGCCCTATGGTATTACAAAAAAGGAAAGTATTAGGGCATACAAATGTGTGTGAATTTTATAGAATTAAATAAGGCTTGTGAATGTGACCCTTCTCCAATACCATTTACAAGGAAATATTAGAAAATGTAACCAAAAGAGAAGTTTACTCATTCACATATATTTTCTATGGTTATCATCAAGTGAATATATGTGAATAAGACCAATCTAAAACTACATTTGTGATAAAATGGGGGTCATATATGTATATAGTTGTTATTAAGACTAAAAAATGCACCCACAATCTTCAAGAAAATCATGGTGAGTGCATTTAGAGATTTCATTGAGGTATATCTTGATGATTGGACTATAAAAGTAATGATTAAAGACCGTATCTAGGTACTATGGTTGGTTTTTAACAAATGTTGCAACCTTAAGACTATACTAAATATGAAGAAAAAAATTACAACTTCATTTAGCAGTTTTTTTAGGACCTATAATATGTAAAGACAGAATGATGGTAGATCTACTCAAAATAACAATTATTTTAAATATACCACCCCAAAAATCATAAGATAGATTATATTTGTTTTTGGTTATACGCATTATCACCAAAAAATTATCATAAAGTATGCCACAATATCGAGACCCATCAAGGGGAATTATTAAAGAGATAAAGCACTAAGAATTTTTAATGGATACCCCAATGTCAAAAATCATTTGATATGCTTAAGAATAAAAAAGATGAAACCCTAATCTTAGTCTTCCTAGACTTGACATAGCATTTCCATGTTCCCATCAATGCATCTAGTATTGTAATTGGTGTGGTTTAGCATAGTCTAAACGAAGGAAGAACCATTTAGTTGCATTTGTAATTAAAAAAATATTGGTAGCTAATAAAAATTATATAACTATAGAAAGAGAGGATTTAATTATGATGTTTGCAATCCATAAATAGTGACTCCATTTGGTTTCTATAGAGATCACGAACCATTAAAATACCTAATGAATAAATTAGTAATACATGATCAAATATGCAAAATGGTTAATTATTTTTCAAGAATTTGAAAAGTTGATCTCACAATAGTGTGTCCAACTTATGAGACGTCCTAATATTTTCATGAAAACACTTTTTTAAAATAATGATTTAAACCTCAAAGAGTTCCATATAAATATTGTTTTATTGAAAGAAGCTAGATCAAATCCCCTTGGATAGGACCCCAAGCTCAAATCAAACCCTTGATAGAGTCTCTTTTGCACCTATCAAAATGTTGACCAAAAAATAATATTGCTTCACCTTTTTGGGGATCAAATGATCATTCAAAAATATCATTTTGTATGTATCTCTTAGTATTAGATTTACAAAAACATGATATATATTATGTTTTATTTTTTTAAAATTTTTTTATAATGAAAGTAGGTCCATTAGGAAAAATAATTACCTCTATTCAAGACACTAGGAAAAATGACATGTTAAAAAAATGCATTGCACTCCACAATTGTCCTTGTTTTAATGAAAAAACAAATTTAACTTTACAAATATGCTAAAATAAATGTGTTACAAAATAAAATGGGATCAAAATATTTGAGTACTAATTCAAAAATTACCTAAAGAATATCCATACACCAAACATTGGCAAGTTAATGATCTAATTCCAATAAATTATAGGAAAAAATTATTTGTAGTGAAAGTTATGTGTTATGGAATAATGTCACTTATAAAAAATAATTGAAAAATAAATATAAAAAGTAAGAAATAATTATTTTAAATAATATATATGTATAAATTGAATCTACATATAAAATTTCATAATTCATTATTTTACATCGTCCTTAAATTATTGACCCTTTGTTCCCCATAATTAACACAAATTGAAATTTGGATTAAAATGTTAATTTTGAATGTCCCAATTAAGCCAAAAAGTGGGACACACTATTGTGGGATCACCTCCTAGTTCTACCAAGGTTCTAGATATCTCAAATGTTAGATTTGTTGCATATCTTAGATGTTAGATTTACTACACATGAGAATTGAAAATGGTTGTATTCTTTTAATTCACAATTTAGAGTAATTGTGATTACTTGAAACATCCAACCCCTACCAATAGACAACATTTGAAATGGTTAGTTATATAAGTTGTATTAGATGTGCGTTCCTACTAGTTCTACAAGATCAATGCTTATTGAGGAGACACGTTCTTCTTCTTATGGAGGACACTTTGGCACCACCATGAATACACATTTACAACAATATTTCTATTGGCCATCCATGAGGAAGCAAGTGGAAAATTTCATTTGTAGATGCTCCCTTTGTAACCAATCAAAGATTGCTAATAGAAAGCCTATATTATATTAGCCACATCTTTTCTACTCATAGCATCTTCTAAATGTTCTAGAATGAATGAGATATCTCTTCATTCCATGATGATAAAACCAATGTGAATGAATGCCCTTTTATTTAGACACTTGATAATAGATCACACAAATGTAAATATGCAATCAACTTTAGGAAAGAAAGGCAAAGGGGTCACTTAGCCAAAATTTGAATTAAGGAGGGTAAAGTTTCTACTTGCAAGGATGAGCCTCTAGGGATAAAAAAGGGTAGAATGGATAATGACAAATAGAGACAATATGGCCCAATCAATGTATAGATCAACATGAATAACAAACATATAAACCAAATGTTCAAGAATGTGTGCATGCAAAGTAAGATATGTCAATAAATTTATAATCACGTGTGGATGAGGATTAGATAAATGGGTACAACGTTATACAAGATTATACCATTTATTATCATATACGAGCACCAAGACATTACTTCAAAATAAGCACAAAACTAAATAAAAATGAAATCAAAATACACTTCTACAATTACAATTATAAAAAATTATATATGAAAAAATAATCAAATGATAAATTAAAAAATTATGAAATATATTAATTAAAATTTATATGAAAATAAATGATTAAATAATAAATAAATAATATGTATACTTTTTTTTTATATATTGATTTAAGTTTATAAGGTTAAGCATTAAGAATATAACACCATAAATATTTATAATAAATGTTTTAAATTAATACAATGTAGAGTCAAATTCCTTTTCACTGTCAATTGAAGTGTTTCTAACATGTTCCCTTCATAAACATTAATGGTTTTTAAATGATAATTTGATTATCAAATAAATGCACTTTGAATGCTTTAAATACAAGAACATAGCAAAAAAACACACATAACATGCATTTGGTCAACTCTAAATATAAAATAAGTAGGCTAGAATATGAAAAAGAAAAGAAAACTCAAATTTGAGATTTCACAGTCAAATTTATGGATGCAAATCAATTTTGCACACACTAGATCAATCCACCAAATTCTAAAAACAACTTAATTTAGATTTTATTATTTTACTTCCCACACAAATAAATTACAGTTCAAAAATTATAATCACAATAATAGACAACCTTTTCTAATCATGAAAAATAATTATTTAATACATTTTTTTAAATTTTTTTTCATTCCAAAATTATATTACATGAAAAATACAATAAATATAATATTTTTAAAAATAAAAAATAAAAATAGACAAGATTAAATTCATATATTAAAAACAGATGAAAGATAGTCCAACTACAAACAAAATTACACCTTTTATAGTATATCAAAATAACACAAAACCATGTGAAAATTGACATGGGTACCCAAATTTTACCATTAGAAGAAGATTGTCAATCTGTAAAAAAATGTTCAATCTAAAATTAGTCCAACTACAAACAAAATTACACCTTTCTGTTGTACAACACATAACTGGGGCAGAGTGCCTAGTTCGATTGGCTAAAGCATCTTGTTGCATTCAATTGCAACAAACTAAATAGAAATGGAAATTGACATGGATATGCATTCAATTGCCAATCTGTGAAAAATGTTTAGTCTTTCTTGGCAATCTATGAGCCTCTTTATTCAGTTGCACAGTTCATACACTCTTATTACTATATAGAATTTGTGTTTAATCTTATTTGCTACCAATTATGATACAGGACACTGCATACCTGCATAGTGGAAAGCAATATTTCAGAGACTGCTATATTGAAGGGAGTGTTGATTTCATTTTTGGGGATGCAACTGCATTGTTTGAGCACTGTCACATTCACTGTAAGGACAATGGATGGGTGACTGCACAGAGCAGAAGATCTGCAAAGGATTCCACGGGATATGTCTTTCTCAGGTATACTACTCGTTATCAGATTTTCTAAATATATTTAAGCTGCAGAAAACTTTTGTCTTTCAAGTTTGTTTATTTTCAAAGAGCATTTAAGAAACATTAGACCCCTGTACAGATGTTGTATTACTGGTAACGGGAACAAAGCCTATGCATATCTAGGACGCCCATGGCAAACATTTGCGAGAGTTGTGTTTGCTTACACGTGGATGGATGCCTGCATAATGCCTGTGGGTTGGCATAACTAGGGTTCATCCGAAAAGGAAAAAACTGCCTGCTTCTGTGAGTACAGGTTTGTTTTCCTCTCTAGATTTACTCTCTGCAATTATTGGATTGTTTTGCTTGATGTTTGTGTTACAAGAATTGGGATGCATTGCAGGTGTTTTGGCCCTGGCAGTGATTGTTCTGGACGAGTGAAATGGGCACACCAATTGAACGATGATGAAATTGAGCAATATGTGAGTCAGTGTTTCATTGATCCAAACCCAGATAAAGCCTGGCTGACAAATGACCTGTCCATTAAATTGCCATTATCAGCATGAGAGCCTGCACTACACTCAGACCTTAACTACTTTTCCTAAATATGTAAACAGCATGGAAACATGGATATCAGACTTATCATGTTTTCCTGTAATAATTTGGCTGTTTCCTGTGAACTTGGTTTTCTGGGTTCTTGGCAAGATGTTACTTGCGATGTGACTGGTTACTAATGAGAATAATCATAATGAATTTCAAATTTCAATAACCAATGTCACTTTGTGAAAAAAAAATAATAATGGAGGATTTTATATTATCTGCAAGATTGTTCTGTTATCTGATAGGGAGCTCAGCCTTGTTCTTTATATATCATATCTTCAAGAGTTTGAACCTTGTTGGAGGGTGTAGTCAAGGTTAATACCATCACTTTTACCAATTGTACTCAATCAATTAAACTACAACTCTTTGATCACTTTGTGACCAACATTTTAAATCAGCAATTTATCAGTTAAATGCTTAAGAGGATATTGAAATTTAAACTACCAGCTTAACAATGGATATATGAAACCGTTTGAGACTTTTTCTTAATTTTTTAGGTAGGGGAGGAAAATAATAATAGAGTAGCACAACAAATCACTTGATTACTTTCTCAATCATTGCAAGATTGGGAAAAGGTTAATCTCTCCTATTAACAAACATTACGATGGGTTTGTATTCAAGTTTGAATTCAAAGAGTTAAAAGGTTATTAATAAAACAATCAAAGTTAAAAAATAATAATAATGGAGGATTTTATATTATCTGCAAGATTGTTTTGTTATCTGATAGGGAGCTCAGCCTTGTTCTTTATATATCATATCTTAGAGAGTGAACCCTATTGGAGGGTGTAGTCAAGGATAATACAATCACTTTCATCAATTGTACTCAATCAATTAAACTACAACTCTTTGATCACTTTGTGACCAACATTTTAAATCAACAATTTATCAGTTAATGCTTAAGAGGATATTGAAATTTAAACTACCAGCTTAACAATAGATATATGAAACTGTTTGAGACTTTTTCTTAATTGTTTAGGTAGGGAGGAAAAGAATAATAGAGTAGCACAGCAAATCACTTGATTACTTTCTCAATCATTACAAGATGGGGAAGAGGTTAATCTCTCCTATTAACAATATTCAAGTTTGAATTCAAAGAGTTAAAAGGTTATTAATAAAACAATCGAAGTTAAAAATTCTGTAAAATAAAAGAATTTAAATTTTTAAGTTAATTTATATATGTTTAAATATACAAATTAATGTTCATAAATTTTACAATAAACATATTTATATAATTAAAGATATTAAATTTTCATTATCCATTATCTATACATAGAAATTTAAAAAAAGACTATAATTTTTATAATTGATACTTCACAATATACTTAAAAACAAATTATGATCCAAAATACTAATTCAAAAAAACTCACTGTTTTTTTCCAAAAACTCTTCAATACATTTACTAGACTTTGCCTAAACCATACTCTACACTCCAATACCTTCAAATTAAATTTCATTTTAACAACCCCACAAAATTCAAATTTGCCCAATAAAATGACAAGCACAACTAAAACCAAATTCATGCTGGTAATAGACAGCCAATCAACTGCAAAGTCCACATATAAAACAATATCAAAAGGCAATTAGGTGCAAGACAACACATCAAACAACTTTACTAGATGGCAGAGGATTGCATCTACAAATTCCAAACTCGTCAAATAATGTAAACTTTTTTTCCCTCCATAGGATTTTTCCGTAATGCTGCAGAGCCATTGGGTTCAAAGCCACTATCTGAAGAAGTTTTCGTTTGCCTAAAAACTCTGTAGATGTGTTGCTTAGCACTGCAGAGCCGTGCTATAGTACTGTGGAAAGTCTTTTGCTTGCTACAGAGTGGCGCCATAGTACCATGGAACCCTGTAGTAGTGTTACATAATCCCTTTACCACTGCAGAGTTGCGATGTAATGCTGCAAAACCCTCCTCTACTGTTGGAGCAAGCAATGAGTTCTGCAAAACTTGCATCTAGATATAATCTAAATGATGTGTACCCTAACTTTGGGACGATGTCATGGTTTCAACTTTCAGTTAGTTTTCAACTTTTCATAGCTCTCCATTCTTTGTTATGCTCTGTGACACTCTTATATTCACTGGAAGCCACTTTTATCCTCCTCTTATCCCAAGAACACTGGAGAAGATCGGCTTAATGTTCAGTGTTGGGCTCTTTGACCCGCTTTTAGACCTTTTTCTAAAAATATAAATATTCTTGGCTTAATATAGAATGTTTGTTTTGTCCAAATTTTAATCATATTTTTGCCTGTTTCTTTTTCACAATGCTATGATAGTTACTACAGTTTTGTCACTGTACCTGAGACTAATTATTCTGAGTAGTTTAGATTAGAACTTGATTTGGGTTTTTTCTCACCACTGTGGATTCAAGAAGGTTTACCCAGATTTGCCAAGTTAAAAAGTTTCAATGTCAATGCAATATGACTCATCTGAAACCCTCACCAAGTAGAGTAGCGTAATCATTTCCAATGGATCTTACAAAGCACTTATATATGTTATTTTGAATAGATCTTAGAATGGGTTTATTCGGACATGGACATCTTATTATAATTTCTCCGTACATCTTAGAATGCCTGATATGAGTAATGAGAGTAATGGTCAAGTCTGGAAAAGTTCCTATTTTAGTTGCCGAACCAGGCTTTTTTGTGTGGGTGTGTTTCTTATTTGAGTAAGCACCGGATTTGGCAGTTTTTTATGGTCGATGATGACTACCGCAACCCTAAGCAGAGCCTATTGTCTTCTCGCTTGAGCAGCGAAACAGACGAGACAGATCTTGAAGGGAATGCCAAAGCGTTGAGAGATACCAGGTTTATTACGGTCATTAACAATTCGTTGAGCTTCACTACAGCTTAAATTGGCAAGACGTGACGTTTTCCTGGCAGAAGTCATGGGCCCTTGGCTTTGAGAAACAAGCCTTAAAGTGGAGCAAAAGTAACAACTCTTTGTAATCAACTCAAGACTGAGTACTACTTTTGGGTGTCCTATTTACTTACTACATTACTCTTATTGGATTTGATTTTCATGGCCTTCAGTGCATTCATTATCTTCCCAAATTGACATGTTTGCCTGATTTCATTCATTATTTACAGCTAGAGATCGCTCTTATAGGAAATTTTAGTTCATTCCACGATGTGGGGATATACCCATCAAGAAAAAGGTGGTTACCCTGAAAAAGGCACTTCTGATGTTTGAGACCAAGGTGATTTCTAATATTTCTACTGATATTTGTTTAATGACTTTGATGTCTGTTGTACCAATGATACAATGTAATTTCAAGGTCTCTTGTAGCATGGGCTATCTAGAGTATTGAAGTATATGATGGAGTATCAGATTCCCTGCAACCCCAACAAAGAGATGCTCATATTCTAAATTAGATAGTTTTTTTCTGAACTCTTCATCAAACAACGAAAGGTAATTGACTGAAGAGAGAAAACCTGGAGAAGATTTTAAGGTCACCACATTGCAGCAGGTTCCTCCACATGTCTTCTGAAGTTCCCTGCCTCTCCAAATCCCACTATCTCAAAATCAGAAACATTGCCGAATTACGCCACGATCTACATAGAACAAAAAAAAAAAAATCGTCTACAGTAGCCCCAGAAATGAAACTGTGTTGTCAAAGCAATGAGAAAAGCAACGAACAAATCCAACTTTTCCTCTTAGAAAAAATTGACAGCATTAGTCCGCTATGCACAAAGAATGAACTGTGCCAACCCTTGAAGTATCCAAAGTCGAAATAAGCACAAGTTCTTTGATATTGAATAGTCCCAGGTTCAACAAGCAATCCCTCTTGCTTCTAGCCTAAAGCTTCCTCTTGCTTAAGGTACCTGACATCATCTAGCTAAGAGAGAGTACTGCAATCTAAGCAGAGAGTGCAGATATGGACAGGGGCTCTGTTCTGTACCAAAATAATTGATAAGGAAATTATAACAGCACGACAGAAGACCAAAGAACTATTGGGGTTACCCCAACACCCTTCTCCGCTCCTCCTTGCCCCTCACCAACAATTTGAAACCTATTCGCGGGCGCGCAGCATGCACGAGGGCGCGGGAAAAGAAATAATGAGGCTATAAGTTCAATTTTTAGTTTTTGTTGAAGTGGGAGTGGTTCATATTAAGTAATATAAAGAAATATTTTTCAAGTTAATTCACATTTTCCATCATATTTTGTTAAAATCGTTTTCATCATAGTTGTCTTCATAGCTTTCCATTCTTTTTACTCTCCTTTCTGCAGTATTTAGTTCTAGAGTTTAATAGAAGCATTGGGCTACTCCCTTACATCAATTTCTTATTTTACTACTTATCAATCACATAATTGCTTTCAAATTTCTACTATTTTTATTGTCTAATCCAAGTAGACCTTTCCCTTTTGTGTAGTTCCTACTTCCTCACAAAAATAAAAACTTTTACTTATTTATGAAGAAACAATACCTAATTTGACCCATGCTATGAAGCCCCCAACTTAGGAGGATGCCATCTTGATCTCAAATAGCCTTATAGTGAATAGGGTATAAAATTAGTTATGAGTGAGGGTAGTAGAAGCTCTAGGTCTAAGGAGAAAGGGAAAGAGGTGACAAAGGAGTTTTGGGTGTGGGTAACAAAAGCTCCAAGGTTAAGGAGAAAGGGAAAGAGATGGCTAATGATGATTTGGATGTGGGTGGAGAGGGCACCGAATCCAAAGATAAGAAGGGGGGAGCAGGGACTAAGGATGAGTTGAGAGAGGGTTGCAATGTGCTAGGAGAAGAAATCAAAACTACATATAAGGAGAAAGGGAAAGCCATGATAGAGGATGATTTTGTTGTTGGGGATAAATTTCTAGAGGTGGAGGGGTTATGCCTTGGTCTACCTTTGGCTTTTGATGACATTCCTTGCCCCTCTTCTTATATAGAATTAGTTGCATCCATGGTCAACATGTTAGCAAATAAGTTTGTTGGTTTGTATAAGGAAGTCGTGGGCCACTATAAAACTTTGAAGTAGTTCTCATAAATTAATAGAAAAATAGTAAATCCTCTTTGATGGCTAAGAAATTTGGTGGTGAGGTGCTCATTTTGAGGGATGAGGAGATGCTAAACCTTAAGCATTAAAAGGCCATGATGGAAATAAATAGATTGAAAGAAAAAAACACCAAGCAAGCAAAAAAGTTGGACTTGATGGGCAAAGACATCTAGGATATTAATGCCAATTTAAGGAAAGTGATGGACATAAGTAGAACCACCATAAATAATAGTATCAATAATATCAAAAAATCACAAGAATGATCGAGGCCCCACTCTACATCGATGCACAAAGGCTCTAGTTCTAGAACTAGAGACAAAAGGATAAAAGAAATGAGAACAAATGAGAAAGAGGATACAATTTATGTGGAACATTATCTTAACTTCCTTCGAGAGGAATGAGAAGTTGTGATGGCAATTAATGATCTTTAATTTTTGCGATATATTCCTTTTTGGTGCTCGAAGGTTGGTGTAATGTTGGTTCTTTTTGGCCTTATAAATGGTGCTTGGGTTGTCTTCACTTAGATTTTTATGTTGTAGTTTTTGTTGTACTTAGGTTGTTGCCTAGATATTATTTTTCTATTTTTGTCCTATTTACTTATTCAAGGTGGAGGACCTTCCAAATTCCTCCTTTAACTTTTAATCAAAACTAAAGAGAGGCTTTAGCTATAGGTGTCTACTAGGGTTCTATAAATGTTGCTTAAAAAATATTGAAAGCATTCTATAATGTACAATAGGTGTCCAAAAAGGTGTTGCAAGTTTTTTCCAACATGTTGTGGATCACTAAAAGTAAGTATTTTTATGGGAAAAATTAGTGTAAGTGATTTATATTGCTTCTATAAATGTCAGGTGTGTTGGAAAATAGTGAATAGTGGGGTGTATGTTTGAGATTGAGTCTATGAAGCCTTGAGGTGACTTGGAACATTAGTATGATGCATATAGGGTCAAACACCATCAATCATACTTCTTGTAGGCTAGTTTAAGGCATAGAAAAATAGTTGGATTTAATCATTTTGTGATAGAGGCTTACAAAGGGAATTTTTTTTCATGTTTAGCCTATTACAAAGAGTGGATCTATGTTTGTATTGCTTGTGGTTTTTTCACAATGAGAATCATCTATTAAGGTGATTCTTAATTTCTTCTTTTGGGAAAAGTATAATTCTCTTTTTTTTGTGGTAATTATTTATATTTTTCTTATGATTTCAATAGGTCATTATAATATGGTTATCTTATTACTACATGGGTTATGTGTGGGCATTCATTTGGTATACAGTTCTTGATAGTTAGATGGACAAGAATTGTCATTCAAGGTAACCATGTGCCTTCTAAATAGGAGAAATTACTAGGGTAGTCATGGCTATGTCAAGCATTGGGTCAATTAATGCATGGTTATGGGTGGTTAAGGAAGCATAAAAGAGTGATAAGAAGCCAGTTGTAGTGTAGCTAGTCAGTTGGTTGGCTTGAAAAAGGATAGAATAATTTAACCTGGAGAATATAGAGAGAGGTGCAAGCTTTCTATTTTATAAAAAATAGAATAAAGGTGTAGGAGTTTGTATTGCTAGGACATCTCCAAGTTGACCATTATTTATAATATATCTCCATATCTCCCTGTAATAGTATTAAACATAGTAATGGATCCTAGTTGCATACCCTTCCTAGAATTTTGCACTTGATTTGATTTTCTCGAAAGGAACTTTGGTGTCATGTTATTTTTTACTATTTTACGCTAAGTTATTTCACTCATTACCATATAAGATAAATCTATAAGATAAAACTATTGATTGAAGTAGAAATAGGGCTAGCCTAGATATCAATTGTTGATACACTACTAGGGTTATCAATCTAGTAGTTTATAGATCAAGAAGGGTTAGATATTATTGGGATTAGGTGTTATACACCTTATATAAAATGAAATATTATAATGTTGTAACTTAAATAAATATTTAGTGTGATACATCTAAGAGGTGTGTTTAGCCACATTAGATATTTATTTGGTGCCACTTGTAAAGTTGTATGTAACATTGGGTTAGTTATTTATGTGGGAGACATAGAATAAGTAATTGGGAAAAATATTTAATATTTGTATCAAAAATTAAATAAGGGGTCAAGGGTATTGTGTACTCATAGTTTTGAGGCACATGGTTTTATCTTACCACTTGGTTGTATTTGTGTGAGCTTGATTCTATAAAAGAAAACACATGTTTAGTGTTTAAGGTTGGTTGGGTGAGTGGGTTGTCATAGTATTGAGTCTTTTGATGAGTGCATATGTGAAGTATGGCATGGGATGTGTGGATTCATGCTTGGACACATGGAGGATGCATATGAGAGACTTGATATTTCAAAAGTATTCATTGAAACTTTTTAAGTGCATGTATTGATTTATTGTTGAATAATACATGGAGTGTGGATATTTTTGGAGGTTGGGTTTTTCCCTCTTGGGGGTTTTCCTAGGGTATATCTTATGTTATTTTGTGGCTTGTCTATTTGTACTTTGCATATGGTTATTTTGTAAGATTACATGCATGCTTTTCTCTCATGGGGTTATGTAGGAAATGGATTAAAAATTGTGGGTATTATGCATTTATTTATTAACAAGTGGTATCAAAAATTTATTCATAGTTATGGGAGGTGAAAGCTCCTAGGTTTGGTATAACCCTTGCTTGAGTAGATTTGGTGCAAATTTTAATCCATGGCAATGCAGGAAAGATATGAGGCATTTCAAGGTATGAACACATTGTACAAGTGTTATTTTGCAGATTTGGAGTTTTGGGGGTTACATATTTGTTGGGTTTATTGAAGATATAAAGTTTGAAAAATGTTGGGTCAAAAAGGTTTCCTAGATTGGGCTTCATATGAGGATTTTATAGGGGAATTTGCATATATGACCTCTTGAGACAAAACAAACCTCACCATTAGACCCGATATAGCCGAGAAGTGAAGATTGATATAAAAAGTTTCATATTTCAGTCACAATGAAAAAATCCAAATTTTCTTTTTTCCCTTGCCCTTATCACACGAGCATCTGTAAGAGGTGACTAACGGATTTTTTTTTTTTTTAAATTACAATTAAAATTTTATTGAATATATATATTTGTAGACACTCAAAATTTGTCCTCACAATCATCCTATTTTTCATCTATTAATTAAATGGATATTATTATCTATTTAATTAATTAATTTAATACTTTCTTCTATTCATTCATTAATTCGCTTAGATTATTAAAATATTATAAGCATTTATCCATTCGCATAATCATTTATCCATAAATCATTTCATAATACTCTATTCACATTATTATTAAATTATCCATATATACATTTGCATTAATCCACATCCACTGCATATTCCATTAAATCATTTGCATTTGCATATATAAATCCATTTAATTAAATCATTCATTAATTCACAAATTCACTTTAATTCTAAACGCCTAAATCTCTATCATGTCATAAAACCTCTCATTTATCTCTCATTCCCATCAATTTCACTTGATTAAACACTATGGGATAAATATTCATTTCTCCATTTCACTCTTTTAATCCCACATTGCTCCCACAACTTGAATCTACCCCGTGAGGACATCTATAAAAGACCTCTTTCTTCTCACCATGGGGCATACACACACATATTCGATACATATACAATCGATTTTGATCATACAATATTTTCTTCTGTACATCATAGCTTCTTGTTGCATTTGTGCTTGTGAAAATTTGAGAGCACCAAATATGTAAATCAAGATCTTGATGATATGAGAACAATGGAGTGACTTTTCCTTTTGAATGCATATGTTTTGGTTTTTGCGTAGTTTAGTTTACATTTTTGCATGTGTTTATTTAGGAAAAACTTCATTGGTGTTATGCTGAAGCTTTGATTTTGGATTTATAGCTTTAAATCAGTTTCTCATTTTCAGCATAAACAGAATGGTGAACTTAACGCAAAATTTTGAATTAGTTTTTTTCACATTTTTAAATTTGTCCTGGGTCCAAGTTGAGATTTGAGATTTCTGTCATTGTTTGTATTTATCTCCATTGAAGTTTTGATATGTGACCTCCATCTCAAAGGCGATGGCTTGACAGATGATATGCTCGCACCCCAATTTGCAGAGCAACAAATATTCAAATTAATTTCTTATTTCATATTAATATTTAGATTTGATGGCTTGTCAGAATAATTTCTTCTTTCATATGGATTGAGTTTTTAGCTTAATAAATCCCAATGAAGGTTAAAGAGGAAATTTCACTTAATTTTATGGAGCTTAAATATTTGTATTCAAATCAGATTTGTGTGATTTGTTTGTTTGTAGGATTTTAGAGATAGTTTAGACTGCCAATTGTTGTTGTAGAGAGTATAGTTTCTTTTCATTTTTCGAGTTGATTTTGGGTGTGAGTTTTGTTTTCTGTGAGATCATTTGTGCTACCGATTGGTGTACCCTCCTACAACATAAGTCACTGCTACTGTAGACAGCATGCTAACATAACTCAAGCTTTTCACAACATCAAAAGTATTCTAATGCCCTATCAACTATTTAGATTCTAGTAGATCTTCCATGGCTTCCCTAATACCCTCTAACAAATATTGATCTATTTCTTTGGTGAGTTCCCACATGTGAAACGTCCAAATTCTCATCACCCAGTTGGTGATTTTGTAGGAATATATTCTTTCCGTATACTTGAACAAGAGATTATTGCTGACATGAAACCTATTCCTTTCAGCCCATTGGTTATAGCTCTCTGGCTTGGACCCTATGGGTACACTCCACCCACTCTTCCCTCCCAATGTGAACTCATTTGGCCAATTAATCCTACATTTTCACTGGTGCCTGATAACTAGCAGTGCTGCTGGTTAACATTCCTGCAATTACTTCATTCCATTTTGAGTGTATTCTACAATCACTTCATTTCATTATGAGTGTAGCCTGCAATCACTTCATTTCATTCAGAGCATATCCTGTAATCACAACATCCCATTTTGAACATATCCCGCAATCATGACATTGACATTTTCAGAACATTCCATTTTGAACGTATCCTGCAACCATGGCATTTTTAGAGCATTTCATTTTGAACGTATCATGCAATCATGTCAATTTATCCTGCAATCACATCATTTCATCCTACAATCACGACTTTCCTAATATCATATTTCCTGAGGCTCTTTTTTGGAATAGATCACTGGTATTGTCAGTGCAAACCTATTTTCAGTTTGTTTCATTTAGCATCACCACACTGCCTTTTCCCTAACTCTACGCCCAACAATAATAGAATCAATCTTTCCATTAATGGTTAATATTAGTTTTTATTAATTTAGATTAGATTAATCTTTAGCTTATAATTAATTTAGATTAATTTTTAGTTTGAAATTAATTAATTTTGTTAATTTAGGTTAATTTTACTTAGATTAATAATTTTTTATTTAGATTATTCTAGTTTTAATTAATTTAGATTAGGTTAGTTTATACTAATTAATTAACATTAGCTTAGATTAATTTAGGATTAAGTTGATTAGATCAATTTTGCTTGTTAATTTTTAGATTAATGTCAATTTCCTTCTTAGTTTAATCTTGAATTATGTGGTTAATCTTTGGTTTTTTTGTAGGTTCCTTTGTCCAAGCCTTGAAAACAACAACTTAAACTTTTGCACATCAAAAACTTAAGTTGAAAACTTTCACTCATTTGTCAAAGGTCAGAGTTATAAAACTACTAATTAGTGTGTTGCAAGTTCGATTTTTAGAGAATCTATCTTGAAACATTGTGTCTTCTTTTTTAGATTAGATCACATTTAGATTAGTTGGTCTAAAAATAACTCGAGTGTTTGCTTTGACATAATAAGTGGGGTTAAAATTAACTAGTGCTTGCATTGTCTTGTGGTTTACATCTTGTCTTTGGATGTGTATGCTCTTCTCTCACGCTACTCGGCGATCTTGAGAATTAGAAGCATTCATTTGAAATTGTGTATAACCATCCACATATTTCGATTTGGATTTAAAATGAACCCCATGCGAGTGTGAGGAAAAGGCGTTGTGTATGCTCTCTCCTTGCACTTCATGCAATCTGGGAGATAAAAAAAATGTACTTCCTTTCTTTTTTTTTACCCTTTAGAGGGCCTACCTTGAAAGGGGGAATGACCCAAGTAGCACTATTTCGGTCCGCTATATAAATTGTCATGATCATTGGGAAAGTCTTTAATCACTTGGTGAGGATGTCCTATGCAGACAAGTGCCACCCCTAGTGTCTGCATGACATGTCAGAATCCTTTCTTAGGAAGGGACTGGGAGGCCTCTTAATTGAGCTAATCTTGCCTCACACATAGGCACCAATATTTCTCTGAAACATAGAATAAGAACCTTTGTTTTAGTGGCCAAAATCCTTTTTACTTGCTAATGTAGGAATAGTCGTTTTGAAGCCACCCCACGTCTTCACTATTCAAGTGTAGAGGTTGAAATTCCTCTTTAGGGGAATGCGACTCGGTGTGCCCATGTCGTGTAAGTGGGAGCCAGTGTCACCAAGTCTCTAGTTGTCTGCCTTGTTTAAGTGGCTGGAGAAATTCAAGTGGGGATCTAGCAGGTAGTATCTCTTCCTATCCTAGGTTGTGCAAAGTGTATTCAAAGTGTTTTCCATTTCACATCAAGATCAAACTCAAAAACATTTTGTCTTTCATGTCTTGCGTGTGTGTTCAAAATAAATCTCAACCAAACACCACACCTAGGAATCTGCAACATCTCAACCTTGCAAACCCCAAAAATTCAAACAACAAAAACATCCAAAATGAACCTATCATTTAAATATCTTAGGGGCATCATCCTTTAGTTCTAATCTTTCAATCCTTTCATTTTTCCTAGTTCTTTCATATCGTTTGCCCTTGCATATCCATCATTGGTCAAACAAACCTTTAGCTTGCACTTAGGTTACTCTTCCTAGGTCTTGAAATCAAACCTTTGGCTATTAATCGCGCATATCACTTGAGGTTTATCATCCTCGAGTTAGGGAATTACCATTATCCTAGAGTAAGGAAATATTTTCGGAGTTCATCATCTCCTACTTATCCTCTCTTGATCGCTCATCCTTATGTTTATGATCCATCATAGCACAAGTAAAGCCTTGCATCATAATTAGCTTCAAACCTAGAGTTTCCTTAAGCTCTTGCATTCTTATCATATCAAGCTTATCATACCATACCATTCTCATATCTCATCTTAGATTCATATCCTAATCTTAGGTCTCATACATTATCTTGTTCTGGGTTGAAGATCAAAATAATCGCCCATGACCCCTAGAACAAGAATAAAAATGTTTCAAAAGGAAGGGAACCCTTGGGGAAAGGAATTTGATGGGGAAGATCACATTGGTGTTGCAACTAGTGAAACAAATGAAATTGATAATGAAGAAATAACCCAATCCCATATAGATGAAGCACTTAATGATCATAGATTCACTAAACTGCTTACAGAGGTACAGTTAAATGTAATCCGCAAAAATACTTCAAGGACCTTGTTCATGATGAAATCAAATTGTTGGCCTCCTCTAATGGTTCAATAACTAAGACCTTAAATCTATAACTTGGAGATTAGATATTTGCACCAAGTAGTTGTCTTGCTGATCATGAAGGTTCATTTCATTATCAACCCAAGGACGTGAACTTGAAATGGGTTAGCATTGTCTGTGCACTAGGACTCAATTGTAGTCATCCTTATCCTATAACTAGAGAGGAAATAGTATTGAAAGTAAAATGCTTGAAAGGAATTAGCATAAGTACTGAGAATAAATCAATAACTAAACTGAACTGAAATGAATGACAGAAACAAAAATCTCAGCAAACAAATAGAAAGTTACTCTGTCTGCCTTGGCTGCAGGAACAAGCACAAAATGAAGTTACAATGGCTATAGGAATAGGTAGTTGCTAAGACCGTAACTAATTATTGAAAAAAAAGTAACTACTAAACCGAATGGATGGAATTCTCACCAAGTGCCCCCCCTTGAATGAGTCTTCCCAAAACTAACTCAGATGCAACAAATTAAAGTATCATTTTATTCATTGAAAACATTGTTACATCATAAGAACAACATGACTGTATTCCTTGAAACTAAAAATGAAAGTACAATATCAAAATGTCCAACTCCTTGAAGAGGAACATCTGATCATTATTTATAGAAGGAAAGCTTCTAACTAACTCTAACTAACTGGGCAGTCGACTCCAACAAACTAGGAGGATACCATTTATTGAAAGCATGAAAAAGAGGAAGGAGGTTATGCATGCACAAGATTTAGTCAAACCAGTCTTGCCTCAACGAGGATCTAGCATAGCAACACCTCCAAAATCTACTCAACTAATAGACATGGTCATTTAAAGGTAAGTTATAACTTCCACACGAGTTGGAAGTTTCCAACCATTGACCTCTTTAATGTCCATCTCTATTTGACTCCTTTAGCAACCGACCAACTGGCATGAACTTCTTCCACCTTGCAAGCTTCATTTATATCTACATCTTAATTTGAACTTGCATTTATGACATTAGTGTGCACAAGACAATTGTATATCCATAATCACCTTAGAATAACATTCATTCAATCACTTGTAAAATTAATATAGATATATCACATAGCAGGTTAATACCATCAAAATTTACAGGGATAAGTTCATGTCCAAAGTTCATAAGTTTACGGAAATAACATAGAAAGTATTAGTAACCAAGTGCTAAAACCCCATAGTAACAATAACAAACATATGATAAACCCTAACAAAAATGAGTCATTATTTGGACTTGTCACAAACTACCTCCTGATTTTGACATATCCTTACTCATAATGAATGACAAACATGAATCTAGTGAACCTAAAAGTACAAAAACAAACAATGCTCGTATAGAATCAAAGACCACGAACCCTTTTATTTATAACCTGGTTACAAGAGATTTTCAAAGACGTCAAAATCTATACCTACAAACAATCCTATTTTGGATGAGCTTAGAGCATTGAGACAAGAATTGGATACTCTCAAGAACAGTAAAACATCACCCCACAAGTTCTCCATTGAAGATATATGTCCTTATCCTTTCGATCTGAGCATACCAATGCCACCTTTTCCTAATCACTAGGACATACCGAGACTTGATAAATATAAGGTAAAAGGAGATCCTAAAGACCACTTAAGAGAATTGTGTGCTGCTACCTTGGAATTTTCTATTGATGAGACATAGCTTATGAGATTATTTTGTTGTAGTCTAAGAGGAGAAGCTATGGAATGGTTTTCACAATTACCCATGACCATCAAATCTTTTCAAGAACTAGCTGATAAAATTTTCTCCAATTATAGTTTCAACTGTGAACTTAAAGTGATCATGACAAACCTTTTTAACACCAAACAAAAACAAGGAAAATATTTTGTGTCATTTTTACAAAGATGGAGACATTTAACAAAACAATTACCTTATACCATTCCAAACAAAGAATTGGTTGACCTCTTTTGTCAAAATTTGAATAAGGAAATTGGAAAGGAACTTCACCTCAAATGCTTGGATTCCTTTAACGAGGTCATAGAAATGGGATTTCAAATCGAACAAATTCTCATCGATGATGGAACTATTAAACTTAATAATGACAAAGATAAAAAATCAGGCTCAAGTAGCAAGACACCTTTTTGGGTAAAGAACAAGAATGTAGTCAATGACAGAGTTGTTGATATGAAAACAACTAAAACATCATCACCTCTCTACAACCTTAAAAGGTCCATCTTTATATAAAGGAAAAGAAAAATAAAGAAGTTTCTCTAAATGAAATTTTACACCATTGAGACAATCGCTTGAATCTGCATTAAAAGAACTCCTTGAAAATAATCTTATAACACTACCTGAGATGAAAGAATATAATCCACAAGTCAAACCCCCATGGTGGAATGAGGATCACTTTTCTGACTATCATAGACACAAAGGACATAATAATAATAGTTGCAATAAACTTTGACATCTAATACAATACCTTATTGATGACGGTAAGATATCAATTGACAGACACACTCCTTCTAATAACTTTGATCGCGAGATGTTTAAAAACCCTTTCCCTAAACATGAAAAGGATAAAGGAAATGCCCTTGAATCTTGTGATGGTGTGAAATATACTACTCCTAATTCAAAACCCACTACACCAACTTTGTGATACAACCTCATAGAGAATTTAGGTAAAATGCCCACGTAAATTTCCATACTTGAGTTGCTACGCATGTCTCCTGGGCATAAAGCTATCCTAGATAAAGCGCTTGCTACTGCTATAGTGCCTATAGACCTACATGTAGATCAATTCCAAGCTATGGTGGCACACATCACCTCTCCTCACACTCTCACTTTTACTGAGAATGATGATTCATCCATCTGACAACCACATAATGCACCTTTACACATTTAAGTCCTTGTCCATAAAGTTAAGATCAAGCTAGTTCTAATAGATGGAGGAGCAGGCCTTAATATTTGTACTCAAAAATTGATCACAAAATTAGGGTTCTCTAAAAATGCAGTTGATCCAAAGAAAAAGATTACCATAAAGGCATATGATGAAGAGGAATGCTCACCTAAAGGTTTAGTTACTTTACCAATCAAGGTTGTCCCTATGGTAAAGGATGTGGTTTTCCAAGTCCTTGATCTCCCTCTAACCTACAATATTCTCCTTGGAAGGCCATGGATTCATGCAATGCAAGCAATACCTTCTACATATCATCAGTGCATTAAATTCCCACACAATGGTGTTGAAATCATAAGACAAGGAGATCCATATCCTTTCAGGTATTGCAATAGTCTAAGCCCTAAAACTGAAATCACAATCCTAAGCAATTGTGAAGCACTTCCTTCTCAAGCATATGTTGATCCTTAGTCGTTAAAAGCGTCCACCTCAAAATCCAATAAATCAAAAATTAAAATACAAGTAAAAGAACAAGGAGTAGGAGAATATACCTTGAATCATTCTCTATGCATTGGAAAGCTACCTTTATCTCCCCACACCTATGTCAAGCCACATATGAATAAGAACAAATTAGATACATATACCACATTGATTTGTAAATCAACTACTTTCAAAAAATTGGGAGCCCTTTATAATGAAACAAAGGAAGTTGATCTCCTAAAATGGCTATACAAAGATGAAGATACAAAAAATAAAAAACTGAAAAACTAGAGACAAAGATATTTGTTGAATAGTATGGTAAAGGATTTGATCTTATGAAACAAATGGGATATGATGGTAAAAGTCCTCTGGGCTTACAGAAATAGGGTATCTTGGAACCAATACAACCTACTCGTACGCAAAAAGTCCCTAGTTTAGGATATGATGCACAAAGAGATAAGACCTTGAGTATTGTGTGTACTTCAAGTAAGGAAGTAGAGTCCTCTAATGCTACATAGACAAATGAGGAAAGTTCCATTGATGAATTCATTGAAATTTATGATTATGATAGTTTCCTTACCCTTGAACCCAATCATAACATTTGTATCCTTGAATCCATTCAAAATATTGACTCAAATCATGACCCTTTACTCTTGGTTCACCCCAAACTCATTCATTGGGATCAGAAGGGATTGCCACAACTAAATGTATTTCAAAATGATGAGGCAATCATTAACTTTCTGGGAGCACGAGAAGACACACCTCTTGGGGATCATAAAGCAGGTTTCTCCATAGAACTCAACAGTGCGGCTTATTTTGGGGAAGGTGCCAAGCCTTTCAATCGCAAAATTATTAAAAATATAAATAGGTCTTGTTGAGGTGCCAAGTTGACCCACAACATGCAGGTAAGATAAAAGTGAAAGTATCTCACCTCTCCTGAAAGAGACAATCAATAATCAAACTGATCACCTCCCAAGGTCTTTGATGTTGGTTCGCAACGTTGTTGTTTCATGAAGTGGTCAATAAGGCTGGGTATGTGCAGGATCATGGTATGCCAAACAAGCCCTTAAGTGGCAATGAAAATTCAGAACAATTAGAGTTAGGCAACTTGATGTAAAAATTTGAATAAGTTATCTATATTATTTCAAAAACATGTAAGAATAGATTCTATGGGAAATTGAATGTAGTTTCTAAACTACTAGGTTTATTTTTAAAAACAAAATCTATTTGGTGAATTTTAAATTTCAATGCGGTA